>PVIU01006311.1:0-103310 GCA_004026605.1 Ondatra zibethicus | reverse complement strand
ATGAATCCGCGGAAGCTGGTTGGGCGAGGATCCGGTCCCAAAAGCAGGCCTACTGAGGGTTGCCAGCTCCTCTCTGCTCGGCTCCGTGGGATAAAGGAGGCCCCCTAGCAGGGGACTCGCCCTTCCCCCAAGGCCTCAGCCCGGGTGGGCCGAGCTCAGGTGCAGCCGGGACAGGGTCCAGATGAATCCGCGGAAGCTGGTTGGGCGAGGATCCGGTCCCAAAAGCAGGCCTACTGAGGGTTGCCAGCTCCTCTCTGCTCGGCTCCGTGGGACTGCCTAGTGATTTTTTTGATCTTAGTTAGCTCTCTAGTCACATCCATTCCAGCCACTTAAAGGAGGATCAAGGATGCTATCTGTTATCAGAAGATTCTTAACATGGAAGCAGATTTAAATGTTGTCTCAAAGATCCCAGGAGCAAAAGCAGGCAAACTAATATGAGGATGTAGAGATTCAATTATTGATGTACTAAATGTATCAATAAATATATGGGGGAAGAAAATGAAACTTTACCCTGAGTGAAATAAGAGCTTTCATCCAAGAGAATGACAAGGGCTTTATGCCATGCTAAAAGATAAATCCTTCTGTGTCCCTCAGCCACCTTTTCCTTTTCCCTAATCACTGGCTGACCTGGGCTTACATCACCAGGTCTGCATCGTGCAGAAGAATGATACCAAGAAGATGTATGCCATGAAATACATGAATAAGCAGAAGTGTGTGGAGCGCAATGAAGTGAGGAATGTCTTCAAGGAGCTCCAGATCATGCAGGGCCTGGAGCACCCTTTCCTGGTGAACCTGTGGTAAGTGCATTGACTGCGTCTCTGAATGGACACTCCTGGGTCCATCCGCAAATGTTTAGACCATCATGACATGACTGTCTGATGTACCATGGCCAATCCTCATTACAGTTTTCCTTAATGCATTGTACAAAACTTCGGTGTTAAAACGAGAAAAAAAAAAATTGGTTTATTTATTGCTGTGCTGGGAGGTCAAACTCGGTACCTTGCACACTAGTTAAGCACTCTCCCAAAATGGTTTTTCTTTTAATGTGTGTGTATGATGTATGTGTATAGTGTGTATGTGGGGGTGGGGGTTAAGTTCATATGTGCCTGTGAGTGTGAGTGCAGCCGTGTGTGCACTTGTACACATGTG
Organism: Ondatra zibethicus; assembly: GCA_004026605.1. Taxonomy (NCBI): domain Eukaryota; kingdom Metazoa; phylum Chordata; class Mammalia; order Rodentia; family Cricetidae; genus Ondatra; species Ondatra zibethicus. Next base: position 102,161 of record PVIU01006311.1, on the reverse strand, counting down.
CAGGTCAGAGGACTACCTGTTGTGTTGGTCTTCCATGTCCACCTTATTTGAAATAGTAGTTTCCTGTTGTTGACTGCTATGCACACCAGGCTGGAGGGCTTACAAGCTTCTAGAGGTTCTCCTGTCTCCATCTCCTATCTGACAGGCGGGAATTACAGATGTGTGCAGCTGCATCCAGCTTTACATGGGTTATGGGGATCTGAATTCCCATTCTCATGTTTGTATAGCAAACACTTTATCCACTGAGCCATCTCCACAGCTCAAAGTTGCTGGATCTCCCCCCCCCCATTTTGTCAGGAATAAATAATCCCTCTTGCCTTTGGGGTTAGTGTTTTTTAAAGAATTTTAATTACATGGACCAATAATGAATGTGCTCAGACATGTTATCTCTAATTAGATAGATTTTTCTGATGAACTGTGGGACATACTGGGTTTTTTTTTTTTTTTTTTTTGGAGGCACACTTTGGAAACAGCTAGAGATGCCTGTGATTTGTTGATTTGTTGGGTCAGGTAGTGCCTTCCTCCATCAATAGTTTTAGACACTGGCTACACATTAGCTATCTGAGATCAATTCTCAAAGCCTTTTCCATAATCCAATGCTTAGAAGACACTGAGATACTCGTAATGTTTATTACCCCTAGTGCTTTGCTTGTGCATTGAGATCTTTTTTCTCTCTCATTTTCCAGTACATTTTAATGCATCTATTATGTTAAGAGCTGGATCTTAAAGTTAATTCAGTATGACTGTTATTTAAATATGCATGCCAAGCAGTTCTTACTCGCCAGCGGGAGCAAAGAAAATGAAAGTCTTTATCCAGAGAATACTAATGGAAAAATAATTGAGATTTTGCTATGTGTTTCAGAACATCCTTTTGGAGGCATCAGTGCATGAAGCCTGCCTCCATCCATCTTTACCTAGCACAGTCCACTTAATCTGCAATGTGTTAGATGCTTCTCAGTTAAAAAGGGGATGGCTCTGTGTGACTTAGAAATAGATCTATTGTAATTTGTTCACTACTCAGACCTGCTAAGTCTAATTTTGGTATAGCATCAGTGTACTTGTTAATCAGAATTTTAGAGTGGCCTATTCAAAATGCTACCATGTAAGATGCTAAAAAGGATGCAGGCTTTCTCTTGCTTAGCAATCATCATATTGTCTCTTCTCTCTCCTCCCTAAAAATGACAAGGTGCTGTCACTTCACAGCCTCCCTTTGTTCGAAGTCATATTTTTCCTCCTTAAAAAGCTCAGCCAACTCATTTTCCCTTTTTAGAGCCAAGAACTCTTCATAAGGACACACCTAGAGCATTCCTCTTTTGTGCTGTCTCTTTTGGCTCTGCGGGCACAGGCAATGAAACCTGGGGGCCGGGATGCAAGAAGCAGAGAAAATTTAAAAATTCTGTCATTCCAGACCACATTCTGTTCACCGTTTGTGAACAGAGCTGGCCATACATAGTGTGACAGACTTGCTATCACAGTAGTTCTCAACCTTCCTGATGCTGTGACCCTTAATACAGCTCCTCAGGCTGTGGTGACCCCAGCCACAAAATGATTTCCATTGCTACTTCATAACTTTAATCTGTACTATTACAAAGCACAGCGTAACCTGTGAAAGGGCTATTCTACCCTCAAAGGGGTCACGGCCCACAGGTTGAGGAGCTCTGTGCTATAACATATATCCCCTGTTCTTTTGCTGTTCTCATTGAAGTTCATAGTGAAATTTTGGGCACATTCCATCGATAGAAGAGAAGGAAAAGAAGCCCTACCTTCGTCATACAATTTTTTTTATTTATTGACAATGTACATGTTTGTGTGTGTGTGCGTGTGTTTGTGTGTGTGCGTAAATTTTCATCCTCCATTCTTTCCTCTCAATCCTCCTCTTTCCCTCCCTCTGGGACTTTCCTTTTCCCATAAGTGCCCCTCCTTTCACGTCTCTTTGAATGTTTGTGACCCACTGAGCTTAATTAGGACTGCTTGTTTGAGCAGAGGTGGGAGGTTATTTAATGGGGCCTAGGCAACTAACTTATCAGTGCCTCCATCAGGAAAGAAAGGGACACCACTTTTCCAAGCTGCCATTAACTCTCTGTAATCCCTTTGGGAGAAGTGGGGACTCATGATGGAATATTGACAAGCCCTATCTTGGGCAGGGCTTTTCCAGGTAAACACAGCTGGAATAAATTCAGCACTACAGCAGTTACGTCATCTCTAGAGAAGTGTTTTTGTAACACATCTTTCCATCTTCTAGCTTTTCCATTCTTTTCACCCCCTCTCCTACACTGTCCTCTGAGCTTGGAGTGTGTGTATATAGATATCTCCTTTAGGACTGAGCACACTATAGTCCCTGACACTCCGCATTTTCACCAGTTACAGTCTTTGTACTAATCACTGCACACTGAAGTAAGAGCCTTCTCTGATAAGGTCTGAGAGAAGCACTATCTGTGGATAAAAACAAGAGTGTTTAGAAGGCATTCAGACCACATGTCCCTTAGCAAAACACTACAGTATGTTCCCTAGGGTCATTGATTCCCCTAGCCACCAGCTCTTGATCAGGTTTATTGTACTGGGCATAATGTCTCTCTGTTGGGTAGGCACGGAATCCAGTCAGAAAGCTCTTGGTTATCCCATCACATTTATGCGGCTATTGCACCAATGGGTGCACCCTGCCAGGTGGACTGTTATTGTAGTTCAAAGTATCTACAGCTGGATAAGACTGTACACGAACTCTCTTCCTCAGCAGCCTTCGTAGTACCTTCCAGCACTATGGAAGCCAACCAGCGGAGAGGGAGCTGCCAGAGAAGTTTCGGCTTGATTTCCCCACATCCGGGGACCAAAGTGTGTGGTGTCTTCAGCAATAGAGTCTTACCTAATCTAGCGCTAGTGGGCACCCAGGATGATGGCAATAGACTCTATTGTTTTGGGTACCTATGGTAACTCCCTGATCAGCAACAAATAAGGGGGAATCCCACACCTGGAACTCAGAGTTATATTTAGTAATCTCTGGCTTCTGGGAAGAGCGTTATCACTCTGTGTAGGGAACCTTCATTTAAACTTGTTTTTTGAAACTGTGTTTTTAATGTTTACGAAATAGGTACCCATATGGCTTTTGCACATTCCCCTAGTCTTAGTTAGTCTTCTACACACCTCCTCTGCCATGCCTACCTAGTTTCTTCCCCCACTCAAACCTCTCCATTCCTAGTTCTGCCCTTTCTACCTTCACTCCATCCTGTCTCCGTTCCCTTGTCTTTCCTCCCACTCCCTTTTAATCCTTTAAGATAAAAAATCTTCGCAGAGGGCATGTATTACTTCTCACTGTAGGGCTTTCTGTCCTAGCGAGTTACTGTGTTTTTTAAGGGAGTCTTTTCAGGAGAAATAATCACGTTACAAACTTTCTGAGTCTTAATAATGAATGATCTGTCACTTTTAAGTTGCTTTGTCAGAAGACATGATTACAATGAATGGCGGGTTGTTCTGGTGGATGAAAAGGGTCACCCAGCATATAGGCTCTTGCAACTATTTATTTGCATTTTTTTCTTTCTTGCTCCATGCAGGTATAATATTCTAAACATACCAGTCACTAACTGACCAGTGTGGATGCCTAAAAATCTACCTTGAAGGATGCTTGATTCCAAAGCATCATGGGAAGCATGACTGAAGTGTCTTCAGTTCATTCTTTATTAGAGTTGATTTTGATTTCCTGCCCTCATTCTGCAAATCAAACACAAGCTAATTAAATGTTCCCCAAAATATTATATATAACTCAGATTTATGTTCTGGCCCAACAATAAGATTTATTTGGCTATCTCCAAAGCTTTGGAGGCTAGAACCTTAAGAAACATCATATAATATATAAAACTACAGCAATCCTTTCAAAAACCCCTGCCCACTTCACATACTCTGTTTTCCTAATAGGCTCCCCCCACCCCACCGTGGATTGCATTGAATAACCTCATCCATTCTCAAGATCCCTCCAGCCTCTAGGGCTGTACTCAGAAAACCTCAGTTTTCAAGCTGAGAAAAATAACCAAATTTCTCTTAAAAACCATTTGCTTTAATGTTAAGAGGCATGAATGTATAGGTATACATATGTGTGTGCACACCTCTCTCTCTCTCTCTGTATATGTATATATGCTTGAAATTTTTCTGCTTATTGCAACCAATTTGAAAAACAGAAAATGAATCCTATAGACAAATGAGAAATCCTTAGAAGTCTTAACCCCTTCAAACAATCATATTTAATGTTGATATGTGCATTCTAGCAAAATATTTGCATATAGTTTTCTGGTTTTGTCACACACTGGCCCCATTATTTCATTCATTGGTGTGTATATCTATTAAGCATCAGAACCAAGCTGCATCTCAGGCTGCCATAAAATCTGGGAGGTACGGTTTTTTGAATCTCAAATAAACACCCAATAATTTTAGCCGAGGTCCCAAGCACCACACAGACATATTTTTAAATTATTCATTATCGAATGTATCTGAATTTCAAATTTAACTGGCTATAGAGTACTCTTATTTGCTCCATCTGGCAATCCTAATTGTAACACACACCCACAAGGAGAGGATAGAGTGATGAGAGAGAATAGATGGAGCTCTTATCTGCTCACTATCACTGATAGGAAAACACTAATGTCAATCAAATGGCTCTTGAAATATAAACTGTGAGGTGAGGAAGGCGTGGAAGGATTTAGGGGATGCCCCTGCATCCTGTGTTACAGGGACAGAAGTTTACCCCTGTAGGGCAAGGTGTCAGGGAGGAAAAACATTTGAATTAACGTTCAACCTTGCCAGCCGCCTGGCCCTGGACCCAATCAGGAAGAATCTTCAGATGTAGGGCACGTTATCAAGTGAAAGCTGCCAGACAGGGCTGGCATCCAGGAAAAGTAAATACAGTCTTGCTGTGAGTCGCTCCCTGAGGGCTGTTAACAAAGCCCTGGCAACCCACGGGTCAGAAAACAAATAGACCTGCAGCCGCTTCCCCAGGTGGCTTTTGTTAATTGAGATTAAGCCTGCAGCTGCAAGGCACGCTGGGGCCTCTCTCCTGGCTTGCTCGGGCCCCTGGGCCCCGTGAACAGAAAGGGATCACACGTGGTTTTAATAAATTAGAAAACAGAGTCATCTATTTTAAGTGGAAACGACCACCTGTACCTGGAGCTTTCTGACAGCTGAACACACAGCCGCGCCGAGTCCCGCCGATGGCGGCCTGGAAGCTTCTCCAGTGTTTGCCACTCAATTTCCTGGAGTCGCGAACTGAGAACTCTTGGTAATTGACAAAGTGCTTCTGAATGGCGTCCTCTCTCTCTTGGTTTGACGTATATTAGAGTCTTTGTTTATCCTAACAAACTCAGTTGAGAGGGATGGGTAGTTCTAGTCTACATTTGGAGAAACTGGGGCTTCCCCAGGCGTTATACAGAGTAAGGACCTGGGCTCCCATCTGGTAACCTGCCCTCAAATCTTCCTTCTTTCTACTGTATACCATCCCCAGCATACACCTCGTGAGACTCCCTTACAAAATATGCAAGACAGCAGAATTAATTTTGCTTATTATCTTTCATACCTACCACAGGGATATCACAAGGCAGGCAGGTATGCTCACTTGCTTTTCTTTGTCTCAACTCTTGCAACAGTGCCTGAAAGACCCTCAGAGTGGTCTTATCGCCCAGGAGCCCCAGGCTCAATAACCAGGCCGTCAGATGCAAAAAGCACGAGGTTTATTTTCACGGTACGGGTACAATTGGGATTGGTCTAGATATTCAACCCATAATGAAATTAACATAGTTCAGCCTATTCCCAGAAAACCTTGAATATGTGACATCCTGCCTGTTCCATCGTGACTCAGTTTACAGTCTGGTAATCATTCACTATGACCAGTTCTGATAATCATCTATTTAGAAGAATGTGACCGGTTCTGATAATTGCTAGCCTTCCTGCCCTGTTGGGGGTTGGGGGGGGAGGAAGAATCTGCTGGAGTGCAACAATTAAACCTGTTTACCATGCTTTGTAGTTTCCCATTACACGACTCATCCAGTTCGTTATGAAAAATTGGTTAGGGTCTTTCATGCCTAGCACACAGCAAGTGATCAATAAATGCCTGTTCAGTGAGAGAATGAAGCAAAAAAGTTAGTGATAAGACCCGGTTATCGGCTCCTGGTTGCTTGATTTTGTCCCCACCATGTAAGTACCACTTTTGCACCCTCACAATGTCCCCACCATGTCAGTCTGGGTCTCAGAAGGACAGGCAAAGGAACCACTATGGTTAGTTTAGAAACCATCTGTCACAATACGTGAAATAGTCTTAAGACATGATCAAACAATCAAGTAACTGATAAAAACTCTTAGTTGTGCTAGAATTGGGATCTATAGGAAGTAACCAAATGCTCTTAGTTGTGAAAGTCTTCAAGGAAGAATTTGTCATTGAAGTAGCTCTCCTTTGAGGAGTCTGTACTTACTGTATGTAATTACTGTATGTGATTCTACAAAGCACACATGCATGTTCTCAAGTGTGCCTGACTTTCTTCTGAGCCCCTTACTTTCTCTGAGGCCTTGTGTGTAAGCCTATATTAAAATATTCTAAACCCCAATGTTGCTCATTGAAATGATTGTTCTTGGGCATGATCCTGGTATACATGGATAAGACAGAAGGACAGTCCCTGAAGGACTCAGCAGAGACATAGTATTATTGGGTGGCCTGTGTCCAGTAATTATACTATATGTACTTGATGACTGGATTTCCCATGGATTAATGGGTTAGTCTTGTGGACTATCTGGATCTTCATAATACATGCAATAACTCTTCCTTTTCTCATTGTCCCGTTACAAAACCTTCATAGAAAACAACACAAAGATATTAAAAATACTCAGCTCAAGGAAACTCATTGGGTCCATTAGGGATAATGTAGATGAAGAAATCAAGGTGAAGAGCAGGAATAAAGGCAATTCTGGGAATCCAGATACAGGGACTAATGGGCAAACCCTTGAGACTGTCTGGCCCAGATGAGTCAGCTCCAATGATTTTCTAACCTTGTGTCAACCACTCAAGATTCAAAGTCCTAGGGAGATGTCTAATTGGCTCTGCTCAGAAAAGCATGCCTGCCCCTTAGCTTTCAAGACAGAGAAAAGAATGACTCCTAACTTGTTGACCTGAACAACCTGAAGACAGTGTCACTCGCTGAGATGGGGGAGATCTGATGAGAAGCAGACTCAGTTTGGGACTTCTGCTCAGTGATCTCATTACAGTTGTTGGGTAGGAAGTAAATCCTGTGTTTCTGGAGGAACCCAAACTCCAGGGAGTAGTGAGGTAAAACAAGAGTGTGCAGAGCATTGGCTAGTGACTGCATTTCAGGGACCTGGAAGAGAGCCTCCTTTGGAGAGTGCAGGTGAGACATTAAAGGCTCTGAGTGCTCCCCAGTTCACATAGAAGAAGGGGGAAGTGGACCACACCCCAGCAGAGCCCCATTTACCATCTTCCTAGTTAGTATGCTCTTGTGGATGTCTGCACCGAGCTCCATGGATTAAATGGTGACCCTGTCACATACACACCCTGTGGCTTCGTATTTCATTTGCAGCATTGTAATTTTGGTGTTATGTTGGCCATAAGTGGGTCTTTTCAATTTTATATAAATGTTACAATAGCCTTTCAATTTGTATTTGATATCTACTGGTATTTATTTTGGGTACTGTTGAATTTATGGATTAATTCAAGGAAATTTTTTTATACTATCATACTAAAATAGTACATCTTTTAATTCATATATTTTTCTTTTAAATGTATAGAAACCTTCATTTTTCTCCCTTTGTCTCTGTTTTTAACGTAACCCAGGTGTGGAAGATGATTTTATCTGTTTTTAAGATTTACTCTTAAGTATTTGATGTTTTTTATAATGTTATTTTGTTATTAAACTTATGTTTTCTAGTAGTCTGTTGCTTGTATGCTACAATAGAATTGATATTGGTATTATTTCCCAAACTCTGCTGAACTTCCTCAGTAACTCTTCTATAGGTGTTGGCAGAGATTCTGTCCCACCCTTTCCCTTAGCCATTCAGTCACAAAGAAACACACAGAGGTCTACATTAATTATAAACTGGTTGGCCTATTAGCTCAGGCTTCTTATTAAATCTTATAACTTATACTAGCCCATAATTCTTGTCTGTGTTAGCCATGTGGCTTAGTACTTTTTATCAGGAAGGCATTCTCATCTTGTTTCCTCTGCATCTGGGTGACGACTGCAGACTGACTCTTTTCCTTTTCTCAGAATTCTCCTGTTCTCGTCGCCCTGCCTCTACTTCCTGCCTGGTCACCCTGCCTATACTTCCTGTCTGGCTACTGGCCAATCAGTGTTTTATTAAAACAATACAAAAGACCATTGTCCCACAGCACATAGGTTTTCAATATTTACAACCATGTCATGAACAGATAATAGTGGTTACATTTCTCCCTCTCTGGTCTCATCCCATTGTTCCCATGCAAAGGGAGCAGAGTTGAACACAAATAGTGACCTGGGCCAGTTGGTCTTTTTTGAGTTCCTAGAAGTGGGTTTTAATATTTTCAGATGTCATGTGATGTTTTCTGTAGGGTATCTGTTGACAGAGTCATGATAGGGAAGTTCCATCTTGGTTCTAGAGTCTATGAATTTTAAAACTTATCAAGAAACTTCTTTTTAAATTAAGATCTCAATTTCCACCACACAAAAAGTAAACTGGTTTGGGACTCACAAAACAACTCCCCAAATGAACTGTATTTGGTCACATTCTATTCTCTTTACACATTTATATAAAATCCTAGGTCACTATGAGATCCATTAACTTGCTAGACTTCATATTCTCACCTTATTTGTATATTACTTTTATTTAAAAATTAATGTTTTATTTGGTATACATATGTAGGAATAAGGGTGAATGCCAAAGATGATATAGCAGTTAAAGGAAAGATTTGACAATAAAGGGCAAAAGTGGAATGACAGACAAGTAGAATCTGACAGGGTATAGGTGAGCTATCCCCTAAGTGGAAAATGAAGGTGAATAGACTAGCCATAAGTCAAAAGTGCAGGTGAAAGGGCTAGCCTGAGGTAGAAATGTGGATGCTTCTTTCACTGCACTAGGAGAGAACACAGAACAGGAAGCATATGTAAGGGAGGCAAGCAGGTTTGTTGGTAGGCATGTGAGAAAGTAATGTTCATGTTATTGTCTCTGCTTACCCCATGAAATCACAAACTGAGAAAGAAGAGCAGGAGATTTTTAAGGAGAGAAGCTGAGAAATAACTGAAAAAGTAAAATTTAAAAATTAGAATAGTATTTTCTGAGTATCCTTTTAAAATCTGTGTCTGTAAATTCAAAGTGAACTGAATCATCAATTCTGTCTTTTTCTACATAGACTGCACATAGAAGATGTTGGTTTTGTAGTTTCTAAATGTTTTAAGACCTATCAGACTGGGATTTAATCACGAAGGATTCTCATAGACTCAAGAAGATTCTTGCTGAGGATAGTGGTGCAGATCTGTCGCCTCAGCATGTGGAAGGCTCAGGCGAGGGGATGGAGAGTTTGAAGCAAGCCTGGGCTACCTAGTAAGACTTAGCAATGTAGATTCTTAGGATAAATTTAAGAATATCTATATGGAAAGTAATATAGTCTCATGTATCCTATGGAAAGTGACAGTCTCATGCCATCTTCACATCAGTTCCTGCATGGTATGTATTAGCTTTGTCCCTTTAGAGAAATAGGCACACTGGGTCAGAGCCGCAAAACCAGTGCCAAGGTCAGTTGGGATTTCAACAATGTTAACTTACATTCCATCTTAACATTATGTCTGTAAGGTATTCAGTTATCATTCCTTCAACAAAACATTTAAAAATAAATACAATCAAAGGACTAAGTAAGAATATAGACATCATTTAGCATGATAAATAATAAATTTTAGTGGAACTAAATCACTACTTGTTCTCTAAAATACTCAAGTTGGGGATAGGTCTCTATTTGCTTGCCTGGAGGAGTTTTGACTGTCAGGTATCAGAAACATCACTAGCTAGGATATCCCTGCTAACACAGGACACAGTGATGCTCCCAACTCTGCAGATGATATTATTGGTCCAGTTTGGATGTAGACAATACTTGGTTGAAAGAAAGTTAGGCACATTGTGTAAAGAGAATTAAGGAGAAGGATAGGAATGACGAAGTATCTGTCCTTGGGAGACCTTCCTTTGCCCCAGAGTTCTTGGAGTTTTATACCTTGTTCAGTAAGGAATGAATTGTCTTTTTGGCTAGAGAGGCAGGGGGATGGACAGTCCAACTGTGCCTCTTTACTGAGGAATGACAGGTCAGCACTTCTGATTCAACACTTCCTGAACCCTGCTAATATCAGCCAAGACATTTCCATCTATTCTCAACCACAAGAGGCCATTTCCCATCCTGTCAAAAACCCAGAATCACCAAGTTTCATTGGTCTTTCTGCAGTGGTCTGTGATTGTCACAGATCTCCAAATCACTTTCTAATGCTTGGCATTTTTTCTAACCCTTCGTGTAATGTTCTGATTTAATTGCTCCTCATTAACGTGTAAGCATGTGTCTTGGCTTTTCCACGTATATGGGGAACAAGTCGTGTTATTCCCCTTTGCCTGTTTACTGGGTATCTTATTCTCTAAGGGAACCATCTCAGAAGATTCTGTACAAATAATAGTAGCCAAATTTCCCCTGGAGAGACTTCATAAACAAGTCCTCCAGAGCTGGTATGAGCTGACAGATCACAAAATCTGCAGAGTTCTGTCCAGAGAAAGGTCAGTGCTTTGAAAAATCAGCTATGACATAAGGACATAGGGACATAATCCGCAGCCTGTTCTGTGAATTTAAAAGAAAAATCTACACACCATGTTTTTCACTGTGAAAGTCACAAATGCGTTTTAATGAAGACTTCAGTTTATGGCTCACGTTACATTTCTTTGAGGTTTTTATGATCCCTACAATTAATCTTAGGGCCTTCTGTTAATTTCTATAATAGTAATTTGTATTTTCCTTTCACATTCCTTGTCAAGTTTTCTATCAACTTATTTGTGTAAATATTTATTTTTTAAGATGGTCGATTTCAAGAGAGAAGAAAACCCATATTCTTTGCGTCACTCCTTTACTGCAATACATTGTACAGGGTACTAATATGCAATCAATATTTGTAGAATGTCATTAAATAAGCAAGCATACATGATAGACCAGGCTACATGCCAGGGCTTCCTGGTGGATATAGAGATGGAGAAGGCATAGGATCCTCAAAACTTTCCCTCAAGTGAGGACTTGAAACTAAATGGGTAAATTATGAAAATGCAGCCTGATTCAGAAGAGAATCCAGTGCTAAGTCTCTGAAATGTTCTATTACAGGCAAGTGTCTGAGTGCGTTGGAATTGCACAGGAGGGAAGTAGAAATAACCCCAAGACCCATGGGAGACTAACGTGGAGCTGAGATAAACTCATGTAGGACAAGCTTTTATGTCTCTGAGATACATGAAAATTGTTCTTGCAGACTAGGAAGTTTGACTATATAGTAATTTTCTCAGTTCCATTCTATCTAAAAGATCCGCTTGCACTGTGAGTCATCAACTTCATGACTTTCAGTTATGTAGTTCTTTAGTCTGGATAAATACACAAGAGCGGGTAATGTCATTTGGCCACTGGTTTAATGAGGGTGTTTAAGCTGCATTTTTCCTCAGTAAACTCTGCAAGGCACTAGTAGGGCAGAGAAATAAGAACTCAGTAAGTTTCAAGGCTTGGTGCACGGATGAATTTTTCTGAAGTTGAACAACCCCCCGCCCAGAAATTTGACAGTATTCCCTATAGAGTGAATGTGACAAAGTCTATACTGTTACATATTACTGGAGGGATTCAAAATTGGCACAGACACGCAAAGACAGATTTGGCAGTATCTAACACAATGCCCTCTGTTGCATTGAATCCTCATACTAGCAAACCCACTTTTAGCAATATATGATAATGCTAAGTAGAATATAAAAAGACACATGCACTACCTATATACTAGTGTATTACCGGAATCTCCAATAGGAAAAGCTTGAAAACAAGCCTCGTGGTCTCCCACAGAGCATAGCTTCAGTAAACATGTGACACGGCTGAGAAAAGGAATAACAAGTAACTCTTTATGGTGCTCTCTCCAGTGTGTACAACTAAGTGAAAAAAGGCCAACAGACTTGAGCTAATCTATAGACTTTACCCTGACACTATGAAAGTCCTGGATGGTTTAAGAAAACAGGAAATGAAGTCGGGTGTGGTGGTGTACATCTTTAATCCTATCACTTAGGGGGGTCTCTGTGAGTTTGAGGCTAGCCAAAGAGTTCCGGGGCAGCCTGGACTACACAGAGAAACCCTATCTGGAAAAAACAAACCAAGCAACAAACAAACAAAGTCCATAAAATGCTCTTGAGTTTTACAAAGATCTGGGTGTGATAGTGTATTCTTTAAAAGATTTTTTTTAATTTTTAACTTTTTTTTTATTGCGATTATAATATTGCACCATTTCTTCCTTCTCTTTTATCCTTCCAAGCCATCCCTTGCTCTCTTCCAAATCTGTGGTTTCTTTTTTCTTTAATTGTTTGTTTGTGTGTGTGTGTTGTGTATTTGTGTGTGTGTGTGTGTGGTTTCTAGATGCATAAATACACCCTGCTCAGTCCGTATTATGAAACTTCTCATTGGAACAGAGACAACTGCAGAAAAACACAGCCAATCAAAATGTATCATTGTGGAACCCAGTCTCAAATGATCCATCTACAGCATCACTCCTGCATCTAAGACTCAGGGATCACTGAACCAAGCAGGGCAGAGAGATGATAATAGCCAGAGAAACCTGGAGATTGCTGTGAGATAATGACTCCTAGAGATGTCAGAAGCTACATCCATGAATTCTCACTTACATGGCTGCACAAGCATGCGCTGAATAAGGGTGACACCACTAGACATGATAATGTGGAAGGACACAAACTTTAATCCCAGCTCTCAGGAAGTTAAGCAAATAGATCTGTATGAGTTTGAGGCTAGCCTGGTCTACATCATGAGCTCCAGGCCAGCCAAGACTATGCAGTGAAAGAGACCTTAACTCAAACAAAAACAACAAAGAAAGAAAAAGAAAGAAAGGAAGGAATTTACATAGAGACTCAAGGGATCTATGAATTTTTTATAAAAATTCCAAAGACTAACTGAAATAATATTGAACAGAAAGGACAATATTGGAGGGTTCATATCCCCATCTCCAATTTACTACAGAGCTACAGAATCAAGACAGGGTAGCAGGCATTAAAAATAGACATAGCATAGTATTGGGAATCTAAAAGCAAATCCTCACATTAATTATTGATTGACTTTGACCGAAGTGTCAAGATAATTCAGCAGTGAAAAACTATAGATAATTCAGAAAATCATGAGCTAACTGGGCATTTACCAAATTTAAAAAAAAAAAGTTCTTCAAAGCTGTGATCAAGAAGTGAAATGACCGCACATAAAATGAGAGAAAATAGAGACAGTTTATAAATTAATGCCTGGCAAGAGTCTTCATAGATAGCATACAAAAGAAACGATTATTTCAAAAATTATAAAAGGAAAAATCCCATTTTGAAAACCAATAAAGAATATAGATAGAGGGTTTTCTCCAAAATGGTAGTAAGCCAATAGGTACTCAAGAAGGCATACAACATGAGTAAACACTGGGAAGCTGCAGATCACAATCATCATGGGACTGCTTCCTAGGCATTGGGATGACTATTGTTTTAAAAGCAGAAAGTAATGCATGCTGGAAAGAATGTGGAAAAACTGGAGTGTCCTGGGATATTATTTTAAGATTTGTTACATTTGTTTATACAGTGGAACACTTGTTTAATGATGCAAAGATATGTTGTTGCATTCTTTTATGTTGCATTTGTTCAGCTCTGTGAAGCTGTGTTCTTTGCTTGCCTAAAACACCTGATTGGTCTAATAATGAACTTAATAGCCAATAGTAAGGCAGGAAAAAGAATAGATGGGGCTGGTGTGTTTATCATGGGGATACACTTGAGTCTGCACATGCCCATTATATCTGTGTGTGTGCATGTGCGTGTGTGTCTGTGTATGTGTGTGTGAGAGAGAGAGAAAGAGAGAGAGAGAGACAGAGAGAGAGAGAGAATATTTCCAACAACCACATTTGCCTGGAATATGAATTATACAAAACAGCTAGCAATATGTTTTTATGCCACAAAAGTATCGAATCCTACTTGGTCACATCAATGTTTGTGTTGTTGCTTGATTATGTCTCCCCAGTTCAAGAACGAACAATGCAAACTGATAACACCAAACCCACAAACTCATTGCGGCACTTTTAATAATTGTGTTGGTTGCCTTTGGAAGATATTAGAAAACAAATCATTTAGAAAATCTTTGCTAAAAGGGAGATCACTATTAAACATCTGTTTTAATTTTTCCTATCTGAACCACATCTCACCATAAGTAAATAGTTTATTAAATCATTTTTCCTTATTAAAGTACTCCATTTAAAACATAAAGGAGAAATGTCAGAATTCAATTTTACCACTCTGAAGGAACTTTAGGTTCTAGACAGTGATGCATAATGGCAAATAACAGTACAAGGTTGATCTATTAATTATATACATGTTTATTAAAGTGCATAGACTCAGCTGTAAAGTGGCTTTGCATTTCCCCCAAATGAACAGTCCATATGACATTAATTTTAGTAAGCCTTTGGATCAGTCTACCAATTTCCACAAAATACGTACCTGTGAAGCATATCAGATGTGGGACATACATGTAAATTGCAGAACTCCAGCCTGCTGAAGCACTGTGACAAAAAGATTTGATATCTTAACAAAACTTTTGCTAGAAAATAAAAGATGTTGGTCAGAGAAGCTATGGAATACAAGACCCACAGGATCTATAAAAGTTCCTTATAAAAACAGTTTGAATAGTTCATACATGAATGTTATGTGTTTGGATCAAATCCACCCTTCGTTCCCTCCCCTCTAACTCCTCCACTACTTTCCCATTCCTTTCCCCAAATTCACTGAGCCCACTCAGTGCTGACTGAATGCACACGGGTGTGGGCATACTACTGGAGCATGGGTAGATTCTCAATGGCTGCATAAAAACTAAGTTTCCCTCCCTCCGTAACTATCAGTTGCTAATGGCTCCTCAGATACAGGCGGGCCGTCCTGAACTCCTCCTTCCATGATTGGATTTTAGCTGACTTGATCTTCTACAGTTCTTATGCACACAGTCAGCACGATAGTGATTCGTGTGCGAATGGTCTTGTCATTTCTAAAACACACTGTTGTTCTGCAGTTATTCACTACCCCCAACTCTCACAATTACTATTATTTTTTTGTTTTGTTTTTGAGACAGGGTTTCTCTGTAGCTTTGGAGCCTGTCTCACAATTTTTATGCCCCCTCTTTCGTGATGTCCTTGAGACTTGTGGTATAGATGCTGCATTTGGAGCTGAGCACTCCACACTTTCTTATTCTGTGCATGCTGACCAGTTGTGAGTTCTTGCTGTAATCACCATCTACTAACAAGGAAGTTAATTGATGAATGAGTCCCTATTGGTACAGACACCAATGAAAAGGAGGTTCATTAATGAGTTTTGAAACATGCACTAATATATATTAAGATAAGAACTTATGGGACAAATTAATACTGTGTCCATTTAGCAGAATAAAGTATTGGATTCTCCCATAGGCCTAGGGCCTAGCCAGACAGGTGGTTTGTGCCAAATTAATATTATTAAGTATTCATTCTGCCTTATGGAGCTGGCCTCAAATACAATTAAAGAGAGGTTGGTTACTCCCTAACATTTATGCTGCCTCTGCACTGCTGGCCTTACCATGTCAGAATACTCGCTATGGTAGCTTGCAGGTTCCACAGTCAGGCAATACTGGGGATTAACTTTTCTCTCCTCATAGAACTCTTAGACCATTGCAGAGCCATGCAGGCTATCCAGTAATGATGAAGCTTCCAGGTTAGTACCAGTTTGTTTTCTCCATGCCCTATGACTCAAATTCCTGATGTGTCTTTAGCAATAGGGACTTACCATCCAGTTTTGGAGGTAATGGCAATAGCCTGCAGTACACCAAAGGTTTATGGAACCACATCTACCAATGACTTGAAAATGGGTAACCTCATACGTGTCTCTGTAATTTTATTTTGATAGACTATGTTGTCTGAAAAAAAAATCCGCTCTTATAGAGTGATTAAATGCCTTTTCTATATGACACACACGTCTATGTCTATTTTAGAAAGTTTCTACAGTAGTAGTTTCCACATGACTTTTCAAAGGTCTTTCGTGTTAGTTATCCCTCTTCATACTCTCTCCACTACCCTGACCTCCAGAATCATATAGTAAGTAGTTTGATTTAAAGAAAGGAATCTTTGTGTAGTATGAAACTATGAACATTGAGATTGTATTGGCGAATGTTCCTAGTTTGAGTTATACAGATCAGAAGCTGACATTGATAGCTCTTTTTTCCAATGAGGCAACTAATATTGGATACAAGTAGAAGAAAGTATTCTTCCCGTGTATATTTGCATTTCAATATCAGGTAAAATACAACATAAAAACTATAAAATAAAAATTGTTTATAAATCTTATCATCTAGACAAAGTAAGTTTTTGGCAGAAAATTTTATTCATGAATCATCATTGTTCATTTCCTTTTTATTTTGTATATATTATGTCTTTTAAAATATATCCATTATATGTACACTGTGCATACACATACATGCACATGTACACATGTTTTTGTGTGTTTATTTGTGTGTGTGAGACAGAGAGAGAGAGAGAGAGAGAGCAATACCATTCTGCCGGTTAGTTTTTTGTAAACAACACAAACTAGAGCCACCTGGAAGGGGGGAACTTCAGTTTATAAACTGCCTCCATTAGACTGACCTGTGGGAGTATTAATAAACATGCAACCTAGTGAATTTCACATGCATCAGGGCTAGACTTGTTAAGGTGAGTATAGCCAGCTCAGATCTATGCCAGGCTATGACACAGGAAACAATGGCCACAGAAACCCAGCTGTGAGTCTCTGTGACACGTGGCTGAGTTACCAGGAAGGTTTTTGTATTTTAAACAATCAGATTATGCTAAGAACCCAAACATTCTGTGCATCACTAAATTATATTATGCCTGCATATTTTTAATTAAATATTTTCACAAAATTAAATGCTCATCTTTTCCCTTTGAGACTTAAGAAACCCAAGTAGGCTTCAGATGTGATGAGCTGAAGAAGGAAGATGGCTTTTAGCAATCAGACTTGACTGCTGGCCAGCCGAGCATGTCGCTTCTTGCCATGGCCTCTTTTCCCTTTGCTTATTAATCCCATGCATGTTGGGACACTGTTGTTAGCTTGTCACTGCTGGCACTTGCATCCATCTATTCTGTGGATAAAAATCACCTAACTCAAGGCTTAGTAAAAAGGTTTGCTGTCGAGACTGAATTTAGTAAAAGGAATATTCACACTTAGAGCTTAGTGCAGCACTAGGAGAGGAGAGGGAGCCCCTGGGTGTGTCAGCAGGTGAGCGTGCAGGCGCCTAAGAGTGCAAGGCAGCCAACAGCAGAGTGCAGCATAAGTCTGCTCCACAGGCTATCTTTCCACTGGCTTCTATCTATACGTATGATTGGATTTTCACTTCTTTCGGTACCCCGTTCTCACCATCGTTACTCCGTCAGCAGCAGCTCAGCCCACAAGTAAGCATGTTTTCTGCTCTGCTGCTGGGAGCAGCCTGAGGTGTGAGAGACCTTGGGTGTGATTACATACTAACTACCCCAGGGAGGCTCACTGAAAGATCTCCAGAGCACGGGATAAAATTTGTGCTTGGTGCAGTTGGAAGGATTTCAAATGGAAGTGTCTCTACCCAGCAGCTTTCCTGGTGTCCTTTAAACCCGAAGCAGAGATAGGCAGCCAGCCATGCCATCGAGGTATAGAGGATACATAGTTCCTAAAGATAATACCAAGCATTCGCTTCTCAAAGTTTTAAAAATCACTTCTTGCATTTGTCTTAATTCCTCAATAGCTTAAGTTCTGATATCTTTTCTGTGAATATGAAATTTTGTTTATTGAACCAGCGAACATCAGGGACCATCGGTCTTCATTAGACCATCACCTCCCTTAGACTAATGCTTTGCTGATATTCTCATTCCTTATTGTTTATAAATCCTCCCTCACCCTGTAGGATCTGTCCTGTCATTGGTGTTCAACAGTTACTCCTGAGCAGAGAATACATCACCAGGAATTTATATGCTTCCTCGGGTACTGCTTGCAGGCACTTAGTTCTTTAATGCAAATGAAACTTCAAAATATGATTTCAGTAATGTTAGGAGAACAGAAACACATCAAAGTAGTATTGCTTTAGATAGCTTTGTCGTGACAATACATCATGCCTGAGCCACGAGCACAACAAAACAAATCCCCACTGGAGAAGAGCATCTTTACCGAGGCATTGTGCATCTAAACAGGTCCCCATATCTCTGCTGGAGGTTCTGTGTATGCTATGCAGCCGGGGACCATGTGGGTCTGTCTGTGTCTCACTCTGTCTCCCAGTCCTCACCTCCATTCTCCTTCAAATGGAGAGCTGGGATCTGTTCATACAGCAGGCATCACAATGCCAGTGACCCCCAATGTCTATAGATTTGGGAATGAGTTCCTGTCATAGAACTGGCCCATGCATTCTCCCCCAAACTCGAGCTTCCCCATCATACCTGGTGTCCTAACAGTCTGAACTGTACCCCATCCATGGAGTTCTCTCATTTGTTTGTGCTTGATGATGCGATCTTGTTCTCTTTCACATTTCATTTGGTCCCTGGAGAACCCTTGACTGCATCCTTTGTTAGGAGTTTTACTTTGTAGAGGTCACCTAAACTTCACTGTTCCCTAATTTCTTCATAAGGAATGGAAGGAAGCATAACAGCAACCTGATAGGGCTTGCCTCTGGTACTCTATCCTGTAAGTATAGTTGGTGTTTAACTTTAATTTTTTTATGTGTGTTTTGCATGTGTGCTCATGTGTGCATATAGGTGCACTCTCTCATGTAGGCATACATGGAAGCCAAGGTTGACATTGCCTTTCCTCAATTGCTTCTCTACCTTACTTTTGAGACGAGTTGTCTAAAGAAACCTGAAGCTTGTTATCTTGGTTAGACAGGCTGGCCAGAGAGGCCTCCCCACAACCTCAGATCAGCCTATGTCTGGCTCCCAGTACAGGGCTTTCCCACACTAGCCACCATGCCATGGTTTTATTTGGGTGCTGGGAATTTGAACTCAGGTCCTTCTGCTTAAATGCAAGCACGTTGCCCACTGAGCCATCTTACCAGCCCTGATATTTACTTTTCTAATGCTGTTCCAGGTATTCCTTCCAAGATGAAGAGGACATGTTCATGGTAGTGGATCTGCTCCTTGGTGGGGACCTGCGTTATCACCTGCAGCAGAATGTCCACTTTCAGGAAGACACTGTGAAGCTCTTCATCTGTGAGCTGGCCATGGCCCTAGACTACCTGCAGAGCCAGCGCATCATCCACAGGTCAGCCAAGTCCAAGGAGACAGTCCATGGGTTAGACAAGACGCTGTGCTGAACAAATCTTTGCTCATCACAGCATTTAATATTCATTTAGTTGTTGCAGCAGCCCTTTGGGGTTGGTTGGTTGCCCCTGTGGGTGGTTGGCATATAGAGGTTCATTTGCCCAAGGTCACGATAAATGACAAGACTGAAAATCGCTTTCAAAGTCTATTGGTACTTGACTACAAATATGTATATATAAATAGAAGGGATGGTGACAAGTGAGATCTTAAATATTAAATTAATTGATTCAAATACAAGTAGAAACATGCAGAGGGCAAGATAAGAAAGAAAATTCTGATAGGAGAAAACTTGGTTTAATGTCTTCCTGTCATGGAAACTGTATTAAGTGAGTCCCCCATGTGTCCACTGCTAATGGGAGCAACAAAAACACGAAGTCTCCTGCACTTCAAGAATTTGCTTAAGAAAACAAATAAGGGATTATAAGGGGATATGTCCATTAGACAGGAAGAGGTACATTACAACTGTAAAAGGATTAGTAGCTTTAATGATGATCTCGTATACTATATATCTCATTTATCTCAAAAACAACATGGATAAAGGATCAGAGCAGCTATTATTAGACCGTTATTAACTTGTGAAACCCATGATTTATAAATATGAAATTATCACCTAGGTTTATTAATAATCAAATCACCATCATATCTGTTACTTTTACTGAGACTTTGCGCTGTGCACTGGGAGACATTATTTTATTACTGTTTTAAATCCTTGAGCATCAACAAGGACTTCCCATTTGATCGTAGTATCAAAGAAAAAATTGGTTCAAAGATTTGCTGATGGTTGGCACTGTCAGGATCTAAAAGTGACTCTCTCCAACCCCAAGTGCGCGCGAGAGAGAAAGATGTGTTATATAAGAGCACTAAAAATGCAAGTGAAATACATACAGCAATTACACACCATTAGATAAAAGCCAGTGCAGATAACCTCGCTGCTGTCCTCTCTACTCTTTGAAGAATTGACTGAATGTTTTAGTACAGTTGTGGATCATTTAATATAGCCTGAGTTGGATAGCATATTTGGCTGCTGCAATTACCTTCAACTTTTCTGGATCCACTCTGAGCCTGTGGATGAACCACCAAAATTTGCAAGCACATGAATTAATCCCCTTTTTCTTTTCTGGCTTTAAGTGGGTAGACTTAAGTAACTGTTTAACTTTCCATCTTTGGTGAAGCTATTTGTATTGGAAATGTGCTCTTTATATAATAGTTAAATGGAAAACTAGCCAGTTAATCACACAGGACTTCAGGCGGCAATTTACACACCTGGTGTTTTGTGGGTAATTGGAGATCTTGTTTTGAAGGCCAGGCTTGCTGGCTCTTGGCAGCTCTTGCTGGGAAGAGCTTTATTCCAAGAGGAATCAGGTGGGAAGTTCACCTAGAACCTGGAAAGAGCTCATTCCTAGCTTTTGACCATTGCTCTGTCTCTTCCTTCTTCACGCCTCACTTTTCTCATCAGATTGGGGTCACTCAAATCATAAGAGATGGCACATAAGAGATGAACCCCCCTACTCCTTACTTTTTACACTCCCACAGTCTTTACTTCCTGTCCACTTTCAGAGGACCTGTTTGTGCTAGAACATCTTCTCACATTGAAATGTATGAAAGAAATGTGGACATTCTGGATGCAGCATGGAAACAAATGGAAATGATGTCCTTCTGGGGTCACGGAACAATTCAAGTGTGCTTCTGCTGCGTGGGCCCCACTCACCTCTCATTCACTATATTTTATGAGCGATCGGTGCATTTTGTACTTCTGAGAAGTTCAGACCCTTTTTGATATTTGAGTCCTTCTATTCCAGGAGTGAAGCCATGTCTGTTTAGCTTCCTATTGACTTGCTATTATTTGGCAAAACTATGAAGGGATAGATGCTAGCTAAGCCATGCAAACGGCTAACCAGAAGCAAATAATAACTGCACATTTAGCATCTCGAGCATTTGAGCTCAAGGGGTACCTCAGAAGGTAAGAGCACTTAGCAGAGACCCTGAGCTGAATTCCCAGCATTGAAGGCAGTAATGTTATAACTACTTTTAGCTCTAGCTCCAAGAATGTCTTACATCTTCAGCCTTCAAAAACACAGTATCCATACACACATGTACCTCCACACAGACATACACCTACACATGATCAAGGAAATATATCTTTAAAAAATATATGGCACATTAAAGCCAAAGATTTCAACCTTCCATTATTCTTATGTGGGGCTATACAATTTGTCATTAGAATAGTGTGCTTCTGAAAGCTAAATAGGGTGTTAATAACAATAATATCAGACATGATTTTCTACACAAGGCCTGAACAGATGACACCAATTGACATGCTAGCATGGAAGGAGGGAATCTCATGGGTCCTCAACCCCAAACAAAGAACTAATAAGGAATGCTAAAAGCAGGAGAAATAGTCTTCTCCAGAGAAGAGCCCCCAGATTGGTTATTCAATACCAAGTGGTCAGTCTTAAAATCATATACATAGAAGTAACATACAGACTGAGTAGGCTGTATCTATATATTTAGAACTATATACACACACATAAATAGATATATAAGTAACAACAATTAAAGGAATTGAGGCCATGAATTTGGGAACAAGTTGGGGTTCATAAGAAAGGTTAGGGGTACCAAAGGGAGGAGAAATGATATATTTAATCTCAAAAATTAATAATAATGCTGAGATGATAGTATGAGCTCTTATATGTTCCTATAAATTAAAGACATATCATCAGTGTCAAAGTTTATGACCAGATACATGGATAATTAAGGAATCTTCCTCTGTCTAAGGAATTTAAATGATAGATAGTAATATTGTTGTTCTGAGACTATGGCTCATGTGGGGTGTAAAGCTGAGAGATGAATTCAGAACAATTTGGGCTTCTGAGTTCTAGGAAGCCCATTATAAAATCTCCTTGTAGTCTTCATTTATTACAACAAATATTTATCCATACTGATGGTTCAGCTCTTTCCCAGGGTGTTTAGTGATATATAACATGGGTTTTTTTCATAGAATAAATTGAAATTAAAACTATAACTCTTTAAAAAATATAACTTCCTTCAAAAGGATCAATAAAATTAATACTCCATTTGATTGATGCTAAGATGACAGAATAAACTATCTTTCCACTAGTGAGAATATTGTGAACTATAAAACTCACATCCTGAATTCTGAGACATGAAATGTGTAAATGAAAAAGAATGGATGGAACATGATAGTTTGCCCAAGTGAGCAGTAACCAGTTCCATGGAACAGTAGCTAAAAAATACAGAACTTCTACATTTAGAGTCAATGCATGGTTTCCTGTCATGTATAGCAGATGATCTGAAATGATCCTAAGTAGTCAGGGAATATGCAGGAGCAAGGGTAGTACCATCCCACCATTTACCAGTGGCTTCCAGTCCAGGGACTCTTCTAAGAACTTGTAAATGACTTTGCACAGTCTTCCTCTAGCTACAGAAGGTTGATGGTATTATTATCCCCATTTGACAGTTGAAACTCCAGTTTAAAAGTTAAGGCTCTCACCCCCCAAGTACACTGTTGGAGCATAGGAGAAGCATCAGATTGAAGAAATACAGAGCTCTTGACCACACTGTATTCCGCAAGGTTGAGCGTCCCTGGGGCCTGAGGAGAGTGTGTCATAAGGTGAGCATGGCTACCTACCTGCAAGCACCCATATTCTAGCTGCACAGGTGGAGATGGCACGCTGAGGCCACCAGCTCAGGGAATGACCTAAACCAGAAGCTAAACTTATGAGAAATGCTTGAATACATCAGAGAAGGTGTTAGATAAGGAAACAGCTTCGCAAGAATTCAGAGGATTCAAGAGGTTTAAATGACCAAAGTAACAATCAGACCTAGACCATGCAGCAGGGACTGAGTAATGAGAGTCTTTATTCAGGGACTGCGGGGATGGCTCAGTCAGTAGAAAACTTACTATAGAAGGATGAGGACATATGTTTGGATAGCCAACACTCACATAAAAAATGCACAAATCTAGAATCTCAGTAAGTGGGGACTAGTGATCCCTGGAGATCAATGACAAGTGTTCTGAACTGGATTGTTCCAGGTTCAGTGAGATACCCTGTCTCAAAACATCAGGTGAAGAGTAATTGAAGAAAATGCCTAATTTCAACCTGTTACTTCAACAAGTACATGTATCCATAGAATACATAAACTCTTCCCCCACATGAACACACTGTCTTAGTTAGGGTTAGTGTTGCTGTGATAAAACACCATGACCAAAAGCAAGTTGGGCCGGTGGTGGTGGCGCACGCCTTTAATCCCAGTACTCGGGAGGCAGAGGCAGGCGGATCTCTGTGTGTTCGAGACCAGCCTGGTCTATAGAGCTAGTTCCAGGACAGGCTCCAAAGCCACAGAGAAACCCTATCTCGAAAAACCAAAAAAAAAAAAAAAAAAAAAAAAAAAAAGCAAGTTGGAGAGGAAAGGGTTTATTTGGCTTATACTTACACATCACAGTTCATCATCAAAAGAAGTCAGGGGAAGAACTCAAGCAAGAAAGGAACCTAGAAGCCGAAGCTGATGCAGAGGCCATGGAGGGCGCTGCTTACTGGTTAGCTGTTCATGACTTGCTCAGCCTGCTTTCTTATAGGACCCAGGACCACCAGTCTAGGGTGGCCCACCCATAATGAACTGGGCCCTCCCTCATCAAACCCAATTAAGAAAATGTACTACAGGCTTGCCAGCAGCCCATACATAGGAAGACATTTTCTCAATTGAGGGTCCCTCCTGTTTGATGACTCTAACTTGTGTCAAGCTGACATAAAACTGACTAGTACACATACAGACACATACACACACACACACACACACACACACACACAGATACACTGACATCTCTGCCAATGATGTGTGCCTTATTTTTCTAAAACACTGCATCTCCTTTCTTTATAAACTCCACGTGGGATATAAAAGGGTCCTTGTCTTATTTTATTGAAAGAAATTTTCAGTTCATAGACTTGAATTTTTAAAGTTCCCATAATATGCAGAATATTGAGCTAATTTTCATCAATTTCCAGAGCTTTCTTTCTGACATGGTTGATAAAGACAGAGTTGCATAATAACTATAACTTTGATTTATATAATTAGACAAGTTTCCTGTTAGTGAAGAAATTCAACCATTTCCTGTGCTCACAGATTGAAAACTGGTTTTAGTTTTCAAAGTGTGGCAGATCCTATTTTAATACCCCCTTATTTTCATTAAGGCAGTAAGTGAAGGATTTAAAGTGTAGACAGAGTAATTATTTGTTTCTGTTAAAAGTAAGGGAACCCAAATTCATTATAATTCCTGTGAGGACAGCAGTATTGGATTAGAATGCCACACTCCCTCCAGTGAATAATCTGATGGAAAGTAATTATTGTAGGCCAAGAAGGGATTGGTTGTCATTCTCCTGTCTGAGGTTGGAGAAGACTCAGTTATGAACTGAGGCTATGGAGAGAGCTATAGAAGGCTGTTAACAGTAAGTCATCTCAGCTTAGAGGAAATGGTTGATTGCTCTTTCCTCCCAGTTAAAATAGCCCCACTTAATGAAGTTATCACTCTCCATCCCTTCCAAATTCCTATGGGAATGGGATAAAAATCCTAGTAGGCAACTCCTATAAATAATCACAGCATAACAGAGAAAATTGTGAAATTTTATCTCCCATTGATAATGGAAATATCGGTCAGGGAATAATAGAAAAGTTTTGATTATCAAGAAGAACACGGGATTGTGTTCTCATTTATTACCTTTGTCTTCTCTGTGATGGTAAGAGGGGCAGAGGGACCAATAAAGGCAGCCGGCTTCATTCTGAAGCAAGATGCAGATAAGAGCAAATGCCCACTTGTCAGCCCTTCAGACTGATGTAGCAACTTTAAAGGAGCTCCTAGCATCCTTCTCAGAAGCTGTACCTTGACGATGAAATCAAAAGCTTGGGAACAATGACTCTAGCCTAGATAGTCAAAACCGCCTTCAAAGTGTGTGGTTACCAGACAACGCTGCAGAGCCAAGTGGTGAGCTTGCAGCACTGCAACGCTCCAGTGGTGAGCGAGGTGAACTCTGTTGTAACATAGGTAACAGTTGATCATGAAAAACGGTTTACAAATAAGAAAGACTTTTAAATTCGGGAGCATGCCTTATAAAGATTATAAGCTGTTGTGACTCTGTCATGGGCTACGTCATCATCACTCATACATAGTTACATCGTCCCAGTGGTCATGGTTGTGCTTCTAATTGTGGCTTCTGAGCCACGATGTTGCTCACACAATGGTTTCTCTCACTCCTAAATGCAATTCCTTATGGGTAGAGAAAGTTTTACCCGTGTCTAATCACCAACATTCAGTGCAGTGATCAAAGTAGAGGGCCACCAGATAATTGAGCATAAGCATCTGAATGAGGACAGTATGCACACGTGACTTTTGGATGAGTGAACGAGGTAAATTTGCAATGGATGATGTTTTCCGAAGCAAATCTTAATTTGCTCTACAAATTGCTCTTGTTTGGCTACAGAAGAAGAGAGTCTGTGACACCTTTGTTATTCTTGTAATGGGAAGGAGCCATTGATTTAATCCACATTTATTAACTCCCAGGTTCCTTGGCTTGGAATGTGGACATAGTACAACTGAGGTTTCTACTAAGCTGCCGCCTTATTGGCCAGAGCTGGATTCTCTTTCAGGATTAGGCCGGATAAATTCAGACAGGAGGTTAATAGAATGCATTCCTCCTGAAGCTGTAGGATTCATGGCACCTTGCTTTGTCAAACTGAACAAAGAACTCCCAGACTCTAGAGTGAACTGACTAGCAGGACAACATTTACAATTTCAGATAACAATATATAATATTCTATAACCTAATCCCAATAGTCCCAGTAACCCCCAAACAACTTTTCTCCTGAAGAAGTATACTGTGCCACAGACCAATGCCAGCCCCTTCTACAGCTTTAGGCAGTGCCCTGAACTTCTCTATCAAGGAAGAAAGGGGGGTTGGCATGGTTCAGAAGTGATTCCTTCATGCATAGGTCTCTAGGATGGCTTCCACATCACCTCAGTGGGATGGTCTTTACGTGTGAGCTTGTCCTTTCTCTGCTCTCTACTGCACACATACTCCCCTCCAAGAAGGCTGTGTGACTGAAATGAACTGCCTGATGATCATGTGGCCCTGAAGTGTGGCAAACAGCTCTTAGCACATTTACCAGACAAGTTCTTGTTTGCAATTCAACCGTGAACCAAATCATACTTGTTTTCAGTGAAGGTCTTTAGCTTATCGCAGGGAGAGATCTAGGCTGGGAGGTCACCTTGGCATCTCATTTACACACACTCTAATATCTTAGCAGTCATATTTTATTTTCTTGAAGTGATAATTCATAGGCAAAAATGAGATCGCTTTGGTGCTAATCATTCAAGTGACAGTTTGGTTCCTAATGAATGAATATGCAACCCAGTGACAGCTTAGCTTTGAAATGAGTCACCTGGTGAGATATTTTTCTCATTCCTGAATGTGTTTACTTCTTTTAGCTTACCAGCCTTTTAACCCAATTAATTTGTAGTACAAAGTACATACGTCATTGCTTTAATGCCTTAGCAAGTTATTTATTATACACATACCAAGACCTTGCCCTATGGTACTCAGCATGCTGGACACAATGCCCTGTTTGGCAGTCAACAATACTTTAGCAGAGTTAAGTAACGTGGCCATGTACAGTTAGTGTATGGAGACAAAACTCAAATGCAAGATAACTTGGCCATGTATAGTTAGTGTATGAAGACCAAATACAAATACAAGGTTTTCTAACTAAAGGTCCTGACTGGTTCTAAATACAGGCTTCCTTAGTTTCATCCTTAAGAAAATAACTGTTAAATACCTTCTAAGTTACATGAACTGTGTAGTGCTACTTAGCCAATTGCAAGATGATTTTGGATGGTTTGTATTGTGTGTGTTATTTCTATTGTGATAAACTCCATGACCAAAACGACTTCAGAGGGGATGAGGTTTATTTCATCTTGCAACACTCAAGTCAGCAATCCTTCACTGAGGAAAATCGGGACAGGAACCCAAGGCGGGGACCTAGAGGCAGGAACTGAAGCAGAGACCATGGAGGAGTGTTGCTTATTGGTCTTCTCATTCTGGCCTGCTCATCCTGCTTTCTCATACAGCTCAGGACCACATGCCTCAGGATGGCATTGCTCACAGTGGCCTGGGCTCTCCCACATCACTCAACAATCAAGAAAATGCCCATAGACTTGCCTACAGGCCAAGCAGATGGCAATAATTCCTGCTTAGGTTTCTTTTTTGCCAGGTGATTCTGGTTTGTGTTAAGTTGACAAAAAACTAACAGCATGCTCTCAATAAAAGATACATTCAAGTTTTAACTCCCAGTGCCTCAAAATGTGACCTTTTGGGAAATAGGATCTTTATAGAAATAATCAAATTAATATAAGGCCAGTCTGATGGGTCCTGTTCACATATGACTGGTGGCTTTATAAAAAGAGGCTATTTGGATGTGGACACGTGTGTGTGTGTGTGTGTGTGTGTGTGTGTGTGTGTGTGCATGCACGCGCGCGCACACACACACAAATGATGTTCATAGGAAGAGGAAGGACGGGAGAAATATACATATAAACCAAAGAACAGTAGATACTAGAAGAGGCAAAGGAGGATGGTCTCTGTGGAAGTTGGATTCATGTACTCTTTGACTTCAGATTTTCAGTCTGTAGAACTGTGAGACAGAAACTTCCAGCAGCAGCCAAGCTCATGATACAGCAAAAGCATGCCGTTCTCTCCTGCTGCGCAGACCTACTTCTTGCTTTTATCTTTCATGTTTGGTGAGATATTTCAAGTATCTATAGCATCTGATTTCTCTGGCTGAAGGTGTCTCGTTTGACTTTTATATATCTGTAAAGGAGGGTTTACTATTTTTTCTCATTTACCATAGCAGTATGTTCAGTCTGAGAAACTGATAAGCCTAAAAGTAATTGTAGATGACTTTATTACTCTCACTATGTGTTCTGCCTGAGGTTTGTCTTTCCTTCTTTCAGTGTATTGACAACATTTGTTTTTTATTGCATTGAAATATTACATTTAGGTTTCAGGCTGACATCTTCTGCAGAGTGCCTAAGAAAAGTCCCCTCCTCTTCGTCTTGTTAAATATTATCTTTAGTAGATCACCAACTCTTGCAAATGCTGTCTTAACTGCCACTTGAGACCTAGAAACAAAACGCAGTGCAGTAATAAGGGTATTATGTTGCTGTGCTCTGTTCAGCACCTGCTCCCAGGCTATCAAATAATGAACGAGCATGAATTACACACCGTGAAAACAGGAGAATCTGCCCTCTTGGTGTTATGCATCAGACAGTTGCAAAGGACCTTTAAAGTGTACCACCTGCCGACTCACCTTGGAAAAGGCAAGGAAATACTTGTTTACAGGTTAACGTTTAACCAGGCTGGGCTGAACTTTTAATAATTTCAGTGAGGTTAAGAGTTTCATTAATATGTAACCTGTGAGCAGCATTAAATACAATTTCGTTTAGTCTAGCATATATTGAAATATGAAGTACAAGTTTCACTCTTTAAGTTTAATCATTTAATACCAAACAGTATATTTTACTTATGTTTCTGTCAGGCCCATAACTGGGAGGAGAATTTTGGGGGTGGAGGAAACTACTACTTGTTCTTTTTCCTTCCTTCCTTCCTTCCTTCCTTCCTTCCTTCCTTCCTTCCTTCCTTCCTTCCTTCCTTCTTCCCTCCCTCCCTCCTTCTCTCCCTCCCTCCCTTCCCCTTCCTTCCTTCCTTCCTTCCTTCCTTCCTTCCTTCCTTCCTTCCTGTCTTCCTTCCTTCCTTCCTTCCTCCCTCCCTCCCTCCCTCTCTCCCTTCTTTCTTTCTTTCTTTCTTTCTTTCTTTCTTTCTTTCTTTCTTTCTTTCTTTCTCTTTCTTTCATTCTTTCTCTTTCTTCTTTCTCTTCTTCCTCTTCTTCTTTGTCTTTTTCTCCTCCTCCTTCATTGTTGTCTTCTTCTAGATTACAGATAATGAGATGACACCACCAACAGGGACCTACATACTGAGGGAGCTGTGTTAGTTACAGATTGTGTTTAATACTTTATAATAAATAGCGACCTGAGCAGGCACACTTCTGGGAAGTGTGGGCTGCTTTAACACTGTGCTCACAGGCGACCTGGAATATTGACAGCATGGGCGGCAGGGCTAGCCAGATAAACAACTCTGAGGGTCAGAGCGGAGGGCACGTGAGGGTAGGAGTGGGGCGACGAGTGTGAGCAGAGGCTAGATCATTACCACATTTAAGCGAGTGTGCTGACATAGCCCCTGCTTTGTATTTGTGCTTAGTGAAGAGGCCGAGCAAGCAGGGAAGGCATGCACTTCAGCCTGATTTTCACTCTAGAGTGTGTGCTCAGTAAGTTAGGACAGGAGGGATTAGAGAGGTCCTGTTAGCTGTTCTCACATAGTCAAAAAGAACCCATGAGCTGAGGCACTCCCCTTCTTATCCTGAAGATACTAGGCAGACACATTTTCTACAAAGCCCAACTAGCAAATGCATTCTACTTTAAGGACCTCAGTATTTCCATCTCAACACATCACCTCTGCCCTATTGAGTGGCAGTGGTTATAGGCACTTGAAAACAGATGGGAATGATTGTACACTACTAGACTTTGTCATGGATGCTATATAAGGGTTTTGAAGAATAATGTAGTGTTAGGTGTACTTTATTTATTTTTCTCAAGACAGGGTTTCCCTGTGTACCCCTGGCTGTCCTGGAACTAGCTCTGTAGACCATGCTGACCTCGAACTCAGAGACTTGCCTGCCTCTGCCTCATGAGTGCTGGGATTAACAGCATGGGTTACCTTGCCCGGCTTATACTTAAGTATAATGGAGCTTAGCGTGTGCTGCCGTGTGTAACAAGTGAAACCTGTCACCCTTGTGACATCACAGTGGTTGAACAGACATTGAAAACACCTGTTTATCTCTCGACATTCTCAGCTTATCGTCAGTGTCTCGTGACTTAGTTCTCCCTGCTTTGGACACTTGCTAGTTATTTTTGTTCAGTGCATTGTGAAATCTATCTGAACAGTCACTTTGTGCCAGAGTCTGTAGGAAGAGATTCGTATGCATCACTTAATTCAATCAGCACAACTTTATGAAGCAGAGTTCATTGTCCTTCATTCTATCAGGCAATGAGTTTCGAGCTCAAATAATGGTAAAACCTAAACTCACATGGCTTCAAATAACAAAATATTGCCTTATAGAACTCGAAAATCCAGATGAAGTTTATCAGAAGATTACTGATTTGACAATCCAGCAGCAGCATTGGCCAAGCAGCTTCTTCCTCTTGCCTGTTCCTTCTGTGGGCCCTCCATCCTCAGCCTGCTCCTCCATGTAATGCTAAGAAGGCTCTTGTAGTCCATGCTAAGGCTTCTGAATCCAGTGATTAACAGTCCTTCTTAAAACTTCCCTCGGGATGCTAAGGGGGCTTCTTTTTAGCCTTTCATTACTCCCCTCTCACTCAGTGGCTCGAATTGGGTTATCAGTCCATTCCTGGTTTGGTAACTGCAGTCACGTGATGAGACATTTCTTAGCTTATGTCTAGAGTCAGCATAGCGTAGGTGCCCGCAAAGCACCGGGAACTGTGCCTGTTGAAATATCCAAGGGAAAACTACAGTAA
This sequence comes from Ondatra zibethicus, assembly GCA_004026605.1. NCBI lineage: Eukaryota > Metazoa > Chordata > Mammalia > Rodentia > Cricetidae > Ondatra > Ondatra zibethicus. The sequence goes on along the minus strand of PVIU01006311.1, from coordinate 70,907 downwards.
CCACTGAGAGAGTGAGGAATAAGTCTTAGGAAGGTGATCACATTTACCCACGGTCCTGGAACAAGGAAGCTGCAGGTTTGGGATTTCAACCTGGGTCATCTGACTATAAAGCCCACATTCCTAGTTTCTAATAGCTGGGACTATTCAGTACTGGATTGACACATTTGTTACTGAGACTATTGCCATCATGTGACTCTATGAATTAGTAAATCTGTGTATTTAATTTTAAATTGCATGTATATATTAGTTATATATGCTTATGTATGTAAAGCCTGTTAATTGTTACATATCTTTATACTTTTTAAAAAATATATATATACATATATAGTCAAACACGATGTAACACAGTGCAACCTGTATGGGGCTTATGTTGAGTCTGCACTAATTGCTTCCTCGTCCATCCTGTCACAAATACATGCGTGTTCTTTCACTCCAGTCAGGTGGAAATAATATGAACAGGCATAGCGCAGCTTCCACTAGAGTTGAAAGCCTGGTGCTTTTCAGAAACAAAGATTTACAGATTGGGCTTTTAATTCTGGAGGCCCGAAGCTCCAAATCTTGAGAAGCACAGGCCTATAGCTATAGCTTCCAATGCCAGACACTCATAGATCTAGGCACACAAGTCAAAACTATATTTGTGCTTTCAAAACCAGAAGCTTATGGCTCTGTGCTTTCTCAAATAAAGGCTTAGGGCTCCCTCCTTTCAAAGCCAGCAAGCGGCTGTAGGTACCCAAGGAAAGGCTTATTGCTTTGTGCGTTGACTCACAGTGGCCCAGTAACAGCCAATAATACCATTATAGCTTTCAAGCTCTCTGCACCAGACCCGAAGCTCTTAGCCTTTGGCGTCTCTGGAACTCTTCTAGGGCTGGGATCTGCAGGTCTTCCGCTGAGCTCTCTGTAGCCTCTCAAGGCGACAGGCTCCACTGTCAGTTGCCTTCATAGTCTCTATCCAAAGTCTTTGCTTTTTCATCTGAGTTTCCTCAGCTGTGCCTGAGCTGCTGAGTGTTCTGAAAGTTTATGGCCCCAGCAGTTTCCAGGGCTTATAGCCTCATAAGTCATTCACAGGCTGCCTTATAGCTGTTTCTCTTCAGGGCCTGGGCCTGGAAACCTGATGATTTCATTTATTCTCAGCCCAATAAAGATCATAAAAAGTAAAAAAAAAAAAAAGAAAAGAAAAGAAATAGTGGCCTTGTGTCACAGCATAGGGGAGATTGTCAGTGCACAGGCAAATGTTCCTGACAGACCAAAGGAAGCTGACATAGGATGCTTATGTTGTCAGAACAGGGCAGGGGCAGACAACACACCCTAGTTCTGCAGCAGAGTTAACAGGTCATCAATCAGAGGCTTTGCTCTGAGTCAGGCTGGGAAGTGCTCCCTACCTGGCCTGGGTGGAGACAGCAGCGAGACAGGAAGGACCATTGGGAATGACTGCAGGCAGGTTCACCTAAAGGTCACTCACTGATGTTTCTTGTAACTTGAGTGACATCTCCCAAAGGTACTGCCAGCTGTCCAGGGCAGTTGTAACTGGAGAAAGGCCAGAATGGAAGTTGGTGGCCCTGCTGCCGTTGTTGCTCTGGTGGGTCACTACTCAGCACATCTGTGCTTCATTCTGAAGATTAGAGCCTGCACAGTTCCAAGGCCAGCAATGTCTTTTCTGTGAGCTAACCTTAAAACTAGCTGCCGTCTGGATGGCTCTGGAGGTGTGCAAGGCTCAGTGGCCTTGGTGCCTCAATCCTCCCCCTGCAATGCGGGGAGGGGGCAGTTTCAGAGACAAGATCCACCTGGGAGATGTGATTTTGAATTGATTTGATGCCTTTGTTCGGGTTCTGTATGAAAATGCTAATGAGAGAAAGATAGGGGAAGGCAGATTTCATTCTGACTTCCCAGATTGCATCTCTCTGAATAAAGCACAGATTCAGTTCTTTAGTATTTGTGTGTGTGTGTGTGTGTGAGAGAGAGTGATGGGCAGCGTGGATGCTGACTGTTGCTGTGGTCCTTACAGCTGGAGTGGAATTTCCTCAGAAGGTCCAGGAAGGATGCAAAGCAGCTAAGCTGCCACGATCACAAACTAGCTGATTGTCATACAAGGGACATCATGATTGACAGTTCCTCACTCAAGGCAGCTGGGCACAGGAGGAGGGTCCGGCAGTTGTCCCCTAAGCAGTGTGTCACTAGCAACTTCGATTGCTCAAAGGGAAGGCATTATGGGGGGTTTACAGCGAAGATGTGATGTCTTTTTCATGGAACTTTGTCTAACATCACCTATTTCTATCAGCCAAGTACATTTAGGGAGGGTTGTTCTGGGTCTCAATAGCAATTATAAAAATGCTGGCGTGTGCTTGCCTGATACTTCTAGATGCATCGACCCAGTGATACCTCCTGGCCCAGAAGAGAGGACTCCACCCGTGTCCACTCCACTAGTCTCCATTCTTTGGACTTTGTGAGCATATGATCCTAGTCATTAAATAGCTGCAAATTCATATACTTGCATAGAACACATATTCCTACTTTACTTAAATCCATCACACTGTCCTTATGTACAAATTAATCTTCCTAGAACATTCTATCTCGCATTCAGTGGTTACTGAATACCAGGCTCGTTTGAAGGAAACAGACAATGGGAGATTTATTAACTTTCTAGAGTCAAACATAACCAGGATGTGGTTCACCCTCAGGCTATTTGGCATGAGCTGCATTCCAAACTGCCTGGGAAATAGAAACCTCCCTTTCTTGGTAAGATAACCCGAATTTGGTTGCAAGGACCCAGGTTAGTGTTCAATACTTGGGCTAGGTCACTCACAGTGATTATGTTCCCAACATCTCCATTTCAATATGGATATGAGTCAGTATGGCTAGTGACTTCTTCAGAAAATAAAAAAGCTACTGGCTTCCCTAATAAAAGAGGAGAAACCCATTTATTGGTGCTGGGTTCAACTCCTTTCTGCCCTAGAGCTATAAGTGATGTCTAAAGCTGTAGCAAACATTCTGAGATCAGGAACCAGCAAATCAAATTGCAAATGGGACAGAATGGCAATATAGCATTCAAAGCTGGGTTTTTGGTGGCAGTGTGGAATCAGCACAGGAGCCTGGATGCATCATTCCTCCTGAAGTGTTTCTCCTGGATCCCTACCCGCTCAGATCACCAGGAACACATCAAGCACATCTATGGTCTAAAACCCAGGAGTTTGTTGGTATTTGATCCAAAAGAAAAAGCTGCAGATGCTGGGGACTCTCAGAAAGTGTGAAGATGGACTTCAGGGGGGTCTGGGCTTTTCTGGGTGCTTTTGAGAGTGCTGAGTAAGCCCTGTATTCCTTAGAATCGGATTCTGCCAGAAAACAGAGTAGTGACCGACTACCCATCTTGAGAGTTTACCCAGGAACTGGGGGGAAGAGAGTGGTCCAGGTCTTAACTAGTAAAGACACAGCCACCATTCCATGGTCAGCTTTGTAGTTTGCCTGGTGCATTTCCATCATGCTCAGACAAGATTACATGGTTGCAGGGCTGTCTTTCCTCTCTCCGCTATGGTCATAGAGCAGACTTCCAGCTCAGTGATCAAAAGCAGAACACATATCCCAGCTCATCGTATGAGAACACATCCCAGCTGGCAGCAGTCAGAGCTGCCATGTGCACTCCCTGCATAAGCTAGAGATAAGCTTATTGTCACCAGCATCAAAACACATGCAAAAAAATTACATAAATACAAAAAAATCAAGGCAGTGATTAATACGGGATCTGACTAGTCAGTCTGAACTGCAATTTTGCTCACTTAAGCAATTTGCATCGATGTGCTCCTCCTTGTTGTAGTGTCCACCCAAGCAGCTGTTCGCTGCCCTTAATTTTCACTGTCCTGCAGGCGCTTCTACCTGCCACTCCATTGTTCTGATGTCTGGTTCCCTCCTCCTGTGACCACATCCCTCACTTGTCTGCAGTTTTAATATCGCATAAATTCATCCACTCAAAATGGGGATCTGGGTTTACATAGCCAATGTTCTAATCCTGGCTCTACTCCACCCTTCAGTAACTATGGGACCTAGAAAATTTCCCAGTCTCTCCTGAAGTCAGAATCACTATCTTTCAAGTCAAATTGATAATACCGTGTTCTGTCAGGTATTCGGTGGAGCGGTGGAAGAAGTAATTGAAATAATATGAGTAAAACACTTAGCATGGTTTTCCGGCAAATGATACATAATTGATACAGACATTTCATTATAACCTTGTATGTTTTATAGGACAGTAAAACAAAACAGCTTACGGCATGGACCAGCTGGTTGTATTCTGTGACTTGTTTCCTAAACAACGCATGTGCTTGACATACAAATCCTGCCATCCCCAGACTTTTGGAGTTGTAGTCTGCTCTGAAAAGATACAGATGTTCTTCTAGCTTTGTTTTATTTTTAATTCTCTTGGCATCTGGAGAGTTAATTTGCTTCATTTTCAAATGACAAGTTTATTTTTCCTTTTGCCAGAGAGGGTGCCTTTGGTTCTGGAGTTGAAATATAGGAGATTACTTGGTTTTTTCCTAATTGAATACCCCTCTTCATCACCTAATTTTTAAAAGACATTTTCTACTGGTTTCTCTATTATTAATAGACCTGGTTCCCTTTGGTTCCCTATTACTTCTGGATGCCTTCCCTTCCCCAGGTTGGAGCATTTTTACTTTTAACCCTATGGATTTACAGTCCACTGTGTACTCAGCAGCTGTGGGAGCTGGCCCGGGTCCCTGTTGTTCTATTAGCTGATGCATGTGGGTTTCCACCAGAGAGGATTTGAATCAAAGGTGCTAGTGGTTGACTTATGCTAAGCCCTAAAGGTGACTCTTCCTTGGGCAAGCATCATTTCCAGAGATTGTAATTTTTTAAACTCTCATTACTAGGATTATTGTATATGGACATACTTCTCAAGATGGGGTGTCTGTACTCCCCACTTTTGGGAACCTGTGTCATCAAGATGCATGCATCTCATCTTTGCAAAGAACAAATTTTTCTCTACAATAAGAAACTGAAAACTTTTAAAAAATGAAATAAGACTTGGGTGTATATATTGGTCTATTTTTCATTGCTAAACCAAAATATTTGTAGCTGGATACTTATAAGGAAATGGGATTTATTTATCTTATACTTGTGGGGACTGAAAGTCCAAACACCATAATACTGGGAGGCCCCTGCAGCTGGGCAGATATCTTGTGGCAGGCGGCACCACCAAGGCAGGAGTACATGGAATGGGAGAAATCCACGGTGACACAGGAAGCTGCGGTAACAGCTCAGCAGAGCCAGCTTTCCACTAGGCTCTGCCTATTCAATATCAACCTGGCTTAAACTGCATTCACACATCTGATCTTTAACAATGTATCATAAAGTAGAATATGTGTATGACTTACAAATATGCAGTAGGAAAATATGACCAAAAATATACTTGCTGTAGGCCAACCTGAGCTGAACTGATCAGGCTCTGAGCATATAAAAACGCCCCCTCTCTTTCCTTAGGCGAAGTAAGAAATGAATATCTCAATGTAAATCAGATTTGCATCACTTTGGGTGGTGGTTCGAGTTCTGTCAGGTCTTGTCTGGTCATCTTGGATGAGCAATGACATTCTCTCAGCTACCCCCTTTTCTCCTGTCTATGCAGTGACTTCTAGAGCACAGAGCTCTTCTGAAACATGAAAGATACTTGTTATCAGATGTTTGTTACTCAAATACCATGGCATAGGCAATAATGACCTCAACTAGATGTAGTGTCATTGCTTAGAAGGTAGGACAGGTCCACAAAGTTTTGGGGATTGTCTCCAAGCATCCCTTCTGTGTTCCTATCAGGAACTGCTAATCAATCATGACCCTCCTTCCCTTTGTCCATGGAAGCCTTCCTCATCAACATAGTCAGAAACTCTCAATTCACTTGGTTTTTAGGGAACCTAGCTACCATCCTACTTAAAATAGCTAAGTTAGTCATTGAGGAAAAGGCATGTTAGTTAAACCCCTCCTCTGCCATTTACAAACAGGGTGATTGTGAAAATATTAGTAGATTATTGATTGACGATCAACTTTGCTTTGCTGATTTATTTTGGGAATGAGTCGAGAATACGAACCAACTGTCAGGAGTTCTTTTAAAATGAGACATTGGTGAATCACAAAAGATCAGGCCTCAAAGATATTGAAGGTCAGGTTGGCCTCTCCACTGTACTGTGCACTTAAACATAGCTTTCAGCCAGGCTTTTTCAAGTCTGAGTGCCAGCTGGGTCTCAGCCTAAGGTTTCATCATGGTTTATGCCAACACTGGAAATGTGGGATTGTGAAGAGGTTCTTGCCCGTTTCTTGACTTAATGTTTCTGTTAATTCCCCGAATACTCGCTACTGAAGTTTAATCTGTTTCCTGCTGAGTGTGCTTCAGCATCTGCTCCCTTCCGCTCTTCTCCCACTCTACCGAAGAAACATGTCTTCCTTAGGTGAAGATAGCTCAGGTGGTGGGGAGCTGGAGAAGCAAGAGGTCCTGGAATAGGTGTCTATCGATGTAGCTTTTGTGTGGGTATGTAAGCTCAATTGTCAGGAAGAGTTGGTCAGAAATTCACAGGCTTAGGAGAAGCCCTGTGAGAAGGGGAAGCTGGTAAGCAGGGAACTTGAGTGACACAGTGAGAAAAGAAACACAAAAGGTTTAAAGCATGCCAGATGACATTTTCATGGACCCCTAAAACTCCTCCCTCATAATCTTATCATGATAATGAATAGCGCCTGCTTTCTTAATATATAATGGGTGTGTTTGTCGGAATGAAAATTAGAAAGCAGTTTTAACCTCAAAGTCATTTGTACCTAAAAGGAATATCAAAAATGTACAACACATTTACTGAACATTAGAAATATTCTCTGTGGTACTGAGAGCTCACAGTCCCTTTATCTGGTCTTCTACTAGTGGTTTCTGTACTTCATCCTCCTTGGAGCCAACAGCAAGAGATGCTGGAGGCGAGCAGATGCAGCAGACAGCTGTTAAGACAAAGTTTAAGTGCAGGCACTTGCCAGGCAGTGGCTCTACATGTATTCCTTACTGTGGCTCCATTACAGAGATTAGACCATGTGTGCAGATGATAAAGTTGAAGGTATCTGAGAGAGCTTAAATTACAGGACCAAGATTACATGAAAAGCAAGGAAGAGGGCTGGGATTGTAAGCAAAGCTTGTGAGATATAATCTTAGAGCACAGTATCAGAAAACTCTGCTTCCTGTTTCAACTTAGGTTTTGTTTATAATTTCTTCTCCCACCCTCCCATCCCATGCTTTTAATATAGGTCTAGTTTGGGGACCAGTAGTCCTCGTGTGATACTCTAAATCTAATGTATTACACACACACACACACACACACACACACACACACACACACACACAGAGAGAGAGAGAGAGAGAGAGAGAGAGAGAGAGAGAGAGAGAGAGAATTTTCCCCTCTTAAGAACTTGGGGGTGAAGAAAAAGAAAAAAAGAAAAGAATTTGAGGATTGATCCAACAATTTTTTGTGATCAAACAAAAAAACCAAAATCAAACAAACCTGTTGCTTAGTCAGAAATTGTAGGGTGCTAGGGGAAAGTTGATTTGGGTTTGGATACAATGAGTTCCTTGTACCCGACTGTCACACACCCTGCGTGGGGTTGCAGGGTGAGCAACTTGACTCCCCTGTAGGTGCAGTGAAGGGATGTAATTAGCCTATTAAACTCCACTAATGTCTTGTAAAGTAACTCAAGTGAGAATGGCAGATATATCAGTTGCACTTGGACCCCGCCACAGGGATCATTGGGTTTCTTCCCCGGGTATTTATAGTCCTTGAAGGTAGAAACAACAGACTCAGTGAGACGCAGCTTTGTTGGTCTGTCATCAAACCAAAATGCAGCAGAAAAGTACCATAGACCATGTGTGTTCCTAGACTTGTACTTTGCCACTCTCCAAATTCAAAGCCCCCATCTAAAGTCATATGCTCTTACTGCACAGAGCTCAGCCTGTCATCCCTCACTCTGATGCAGGCTCAGACACTTACTAAAAGGGTCAGGTCTGCAGCTGACAGATAGCGAATGCAGTGAAACCAGCATCAAAGACCTATTGGGAGGCTTCCGTGTTTCTGTTTTGTGCCCGGACTCAAGCATAATTTTTATGATGAACATTTACTAACACACTTTACTCTCTTTTGGGCACTTTTATGAGTCCCAGTCGCTACAGCATTAAACAAGACATTCTTTTCTCATAGAACTTTAATCCTTATGGAATACAAAGAATTAATGAGCAGATCAACAATGAAACAACTGGTGGTGATGATATTTTACTAATAATAGGACAGGTCTTTTTTTAATTTTTATTGAGCTCTACATTTTTCTCTGCTCCCCTCTCTGCCTCTCCCCTCCCCTTCAGTCCTCTCCCAAGGTCCCCATGCTCCCAATTTACTCAGGAGATCTTGAATAGGACAGGTCTTAACTTTAGGATGGAGTGGGAAGATGCACCATGCTCTCCACTCATGGAAGTGGGCAGGGATCATGACTGTGAGTGTAAGGGACTATCTGGGAAATGGGGATAAGGAGGCTAGGGAGCTGGAGAAAGCAAGGCACGTGGTAGAGTTGGACCTGTGTCAGCATACTACGGGCATGTGTCAGTATACATGGCAGCAGAAGTGGTGTCCCTCTTGTTCCCTGTGGGGTGGAAGCCAGTGAGAGCTCAAGCAGGGAAGGCACAGGGAGTGCAATACTCCTTGCCAGATGCTAGAAAGATAATGGATGCTCAGGTGAAGACGGGGAAGCAAGAGAAAGGTACCACTGCAGTAGCTGATGGAGAAGTCCTGTTGCAGCAGCAGATATGAATTCTGTTATAATTCGTCTATTGATGTTTAAGTTGTATAAGATATGAAACTGGATCATTTTAAGTGACAAAATACAGTGAATACTTGAGCATGGTTGAACCATAGCTACCCTCACATCCTCAGAGCTTTCCTGTTGACCTGCATTGGAGCTCTGTACCTTTAAATGATAAATCAGCATTCTCTGTCTACCCTAATCCACAGGAACCTCTTTCATGTCTTCTATTTATGGCTGCTCTACGAACCATGCATAACCAGAATCATACAATAATGACTCCTTCAGGTCTGACTTGTTTCACTCAACACAGTGTCTTACAGACATTAATGTGTTCATTAATGCTGTAGCATTTATAGGAATTCTATTCTTTTCAAAGGAACAGTACTCCATTGTAAGTATTATTGTAAACATATTTTGTCCTTTTCATATGTCAATAGACACCCGGGTTGCTTTGGGCATAGGACCACATATCTCTATGCAAATTCCCATTCAAACCTCTGGGCTAAACCCCTAAGAAATGAGGTTGCTGTATCATGTGGTATTTTCGTAATTCATCCATGCTATTTCCAGTAATTTTATCTTAAAGGTAGATTTATCAGGAGTTGCCAAACAATTGGTGTTAGGACTTCAAAAAGTTCAAGATTTTTACTTTTAAAATGGGAGCACTGTGGGGCCAGATCCTGGGGCAAGGAATTCTGGGATCATCTTGGTGCTGTGTGAGTGAGTGTTATGGATAGACAGAAAGACTCTATTCAAGGAACTTTGTATTTTTCGTGTATCTTAAACAGATGACACCATCAGACAAGCAATTTTATGTACTTATCTGTAATTCCAGGGTGAGGACTAGAAATGTGCTACATATGCATTATCATTTGGCATGTAAATACTATTTAAAATCATAAGCCTAAATGCAGTCATTTAGTGGGATGCAGTTCTGCATAGGCTTAAATCTTGATAGAGCCCAACATTTAGAGATTTGACCAAGAAGGTGCTAGCAAAGGAGGCTGAGGAGGGATTTCTGTGGTAGGAGAAACCCAGTAAACGAATTTTGTCTAAGCCATGAAAACAAAGTGTGTCATGAGAGAAGGGGTTATCCGCCCCTACTACAGGACCAGGATATGAGTAGCTGTGCGATAGGATTTGGCACAGTGAGGGGAATAGAAGTGTCTGGCAAGAGTAATCTCGAGGACCCGAGGAGATGGGAATTGGTTAGTGACCTGAGATAAAAGTAGAAGGTGCCACTCCCAATTCCACCTGTCAGCATTCAACTCAGGAGTGTCATCATTAAGGAACGAGTAAGATGTAGCAATGGGTGGAGGTCGCTTCTTCGAGATCTGGTGGTAACATAGTCTCATACAGGAGGAGGAGTTGGGGTGGAGCACAAGGACATTTACCAAGGAAATATATGAAAGGAGAGAGGACTGGACTCTTAATTCCCACAGAAGAGCTGGTATACGATAGCCAATGGGAAATCAAAAGGTAGGTAGGTACACGAGGTTCTCTGATCTTTGAGAAGTGACAACATATGGTCATCTACTGAGAGGAAGCAAGAGGTGAGGGTGTGAGGGGTTTAAGGAATGATCAAAATGTGAAGTGACCTCAGAGTAGGCAAATGCCCTAGCATTGCCTGACACACTGACACTTAGCTGGACATGAACCCTCAATATTATTTCCAACCTGTTGTGTGGAGAGCATAGCTGTGTCTCTTCAACCTCGTTTTTTGTTTGTTTGTTTGTTTTGTTTTTTTTAAAGAAGAACCTTAATGCTGATTCTGCAGTGGCCAGACTCTCATATGTCCTCCCGACAGCATCCTCAGCAGCATCCACTGCTGGTTGTTCTTGCTTTCTTGATTTGCCTTCTGAATGTGGCTGGTCCTCAGGATGTCTGAGAGGATCCTAACAGCTCTGGATAGACACAGAGTCTGATGGCTTAGGTCTGAACTGTAGCAGAAAGTCTCAACTGTTCCAACCTTCAGAGGGGAGCCTCGAACATACCCATTGCTGTTGACTACTAATTTAAACTACCTATAAGTGAAGTAATCATCTTAGGAAAAGTGGTTTCACGTTTTAATTTACATTAGGGACTGAAGAGTTTTTGAAGAAAGGAAATGGAGATTCAGAACTAGAGAACTCAACTGTTCTAGCAGGAATTTTAATATAATTCTCTGAGTTTCTTTTCAGTTTCTTTCTTCTGGTACACGAATAAACCATTTTATCATACTGCAATTTTCCTTGTACTAACTTAGAAGTTACCTCATTATAGTGTGAAAAAAAACCCTGTGTAGTTAGATTATAAGCTTGTGTAACTTATTACAATGCTTAAAACTTCACATTTTTATTAGATTTCCTCATATTCTTTCGTTGATTTTGTGACAAACAAGCACCTCTACCATTTCATACTTTTCTGGTTTGGTTCCCTGTGTGTCTTTCTCGTCCTCCCCACCCCTGAGAGAATGAGGTCTCATTTCTCTCCCCATTAGCTGGCTTACCTAAGTGGATAAATACTCCGAGGGGAAATAGAAGATTGAAGGAAGAAAGCATAATCAAACAATTATTTATCTCTCTGATTTCTCTGTATTACTCTCTGAGTTTCAAGATAGATTCTGAGAAACCTAGTGGAGAAAAAAGATGAGAAAGTCCAGGAAGAATCAATCAAGATACCCAAGTACCTCACAGTAATGAGCCCCCATAAATACAGGCAAAGAGATATTCATATTGGTCTTGACATACCCAACTTTTTCCTGCCTGAACCTCTTGATTTCCTGGAAAGCAGTGATATCAACTGGATACAATGAGAAAATGGCAGAAAGAGCCCGATGTCTGGTTTACCTACAGCTTCCTGCTACAGTGAGTTTTGGTGGTGTACAGTAGCAACTGGCCTGTACTGTTGTGTTGGAGAGAGGGCACTGGTAAATGTTCCCAGCGTCTGTCTCAGGCGGTGGATCCATGGCTTCTCCCTGACTCTGCCCCTCTTTCTCCCAGTATACAGCCTAACTTTCTCTGCCTAGTTCTGTTCTTCCCTGCCATAGGCTCAAAGCAGTTCTTTATTCATTAACCAATAAAAGTAACACATAGACAGAAGGACCTCCCTCATCACTGTTGGATCCATCTTCCCGTGTGCTAGACTTTCTCTGGGTCTCCTTTAGTGACCATCACGGACCGTGGATCTATGTGCTGTCCATGAAATCATCCCGGCATCAAGCAGGTCATGAGCCCAAGTGTGAAGAAGAGTTGCACATATTACAGGGGAGTCATAACCAATCAAAGCTATTGGTCCAGCACTGGAAAGTCATGGAGGTTTCTTGTAGGAAGTGAAGGCTCTGATGCCCAGGGTGCATCCGCTGTGTCTCCGAGCGGTGGTGAGAGGATCTGATTTGGGCCAAAGAGCAACAAGTGCAGTAGTGATCAGGCAAGGGTTTGCAAGAACTGTTAGAGGAGCCTACAAGTGCACATAGCTGGAGTACAGGGCCAAATAATGGAATCGCTTCTACAGCATGTCTGAGTTTGGACTTATTAGTTCTTTAAACCAAGGGTTTGGAGACAGTTCAGCAATAGTACAAGAGTGCTTCACCACAGAATCCTGCAATTTGAAGTCCTGTTACATTATCTTTTTAGTCAATTGTACCCTGTGGCACAGAAAGAATCCTGCCCCAGAGAAAAGTGATCCCTCTATGGATCCAAAATGAACTTAACGACCTAAGGCAGGATTCACAAGTTTATGCCACCTGAATGCTGGGTGTAGCATGTACTCGCTTCTGTTTATGAGTAATATTTTTTAAAGCTTATTAATTTTGTTAAGGAAAGATAATGTCCAGCTTTGGTCTGTCAAAAGCTAAGGTCGTTTTCTTCATTCTGACAGCATATAAGCTACTTGACCATGCCGACCATGTGTTCCCAAACCCATTTTGGAATTTCTTTGCTAATGGCTTTTGTGACTTGAGGAAGAAGTGTTTTAGCGGCACATAAGGGAAAGGTAGTTACAATCTGAGCATAGAGAATTTTGGGTTGTTGTTAACTATAGTGCTAGTCTCTGACTGAGGAGCTGCCCAGGGTAATGGTTTCATGAGGGCACTGAAGTCACAGTGGCCATCTGTCTTCTCCTCTGCCCTCACAGAACTCCTTTCAGTGGAAGAGAGTGGCTTTTCCTTCCCCTGACCATCTTTTCTGTTTTATCTTTCTTTCTTTCTTTCTTTCTTTCTTTCTTTCTTTTCTTTCTTTCTTTCTTTCTTTCTTTCTTTCTTTCTTTCTTTCTTTCTTTCTTTCTTTCTTCTTTTTTTGTGTGGTTTATTTTTTTTCCAGACGGGTTTTTCTGTAGCTTTTGAACCTGTCCTGGAACTAACCCTTGTAGACCATAGACCAGACTGGCCTCAAACTCACAGAGATCTGCCTGCCTCTGCCTCCTGAGTGCTGGGATAAAAGATGTGTGCCACCACCGCCCGGCTATTTCTAATAACAAAGGTATATTTTAAAGGTATACAATACGATGCAGTGATAAATATATACATAATAAAATGAATGTTGCTGTCAAGCAATTGCCATTACCTTCTCATGCAATTACCTTTTCAGCTTTGGGTTGAGAGTATCAGAAATTGACCAACTTAGCAAATATCTACAACACAATGCAATGTATAGTATTTATAGTTATCATGCTATACACTAACTCATAGATGATTTGTCTCCTTTACTACCCCGAGTATAGTAATTAAGCAATTAAGGGCATTAAACCATGGGTAACTGGGGTTTCATAGGAAGATACTGGCTAATGTTCCATAGATCCCTGTTGACTAACACTTTCATGCTATAGCAATTAAGACTCTTGGTGAATGAGACAAGCCCAGGTTCCTAATCAACACAGATAATGTTAACTGTCTCAGATTCTGTGATAATGGGATGAAATGCTAGTACAGTTCTTTAACCCTAAGTAGGATCTATTGAGCATTTTTGCTTTCACCATATGACTCTGATTTATTATGAACAACTTTATCTTTTCCTTATTTCCTCCCCTAGGGATATGAAACCTGACAATATTTTACTTGATGAGCACGGTAAGTAAATGATTTGCTTGTGATCATCTATATGACAGGTATTCACAACACATTGATCACCTTAGTTTGATTCATTGGGCATTTGTATGTATATATACACACATGCATTATATATAAATTTCATCTCTGTGTAGGAGAGACAAGATAGGGAAATTTTATAGGTATGTAAAAATCCAATAATAGATTCTTAAATAACATTGAGATGTAACAGAATGAGAGTCATTCTTTACTTTGTTTTCTTCCAGTACTATATCTCTTCTAGAAATCTATCTGGTTGTTCTGGTACTAGCTTTTCTTAATATCCTTCAGTGAAAGACAGAGTTAATCTGAATGCAGAGCATTTGCCAGGTAACAATACCCACCAAGTAACTGAGATGATATTGTAGTGTATCCTTTCATAGTTTGCATCTCGTGAAGGCAAATTCCATCTGCACATAAGAGATAACAAGTCTTATGTTCTACTTTTTTTCAGTAAAGAAAATAAATGATCTTAAAGAAACATAAAGTAGTTAAAAATGGTATTATTGGGCCCAGATATAAAACTGCTAATCAAAGATGGCGGTAGCCCTGAAGGTGACAATGGAGATCTAAAGTCTATGCGCACTGGCTAAATACAAGATTTTGCCAACAGAATGAAATAAGCGTGTTTTTTCTTAACATGTTTTAAAATTTTTACTTTATGTGTATAAGTGTTTTTCCTGCATGTATGTCTGTGCACCATGTGTGTGCACTGACAGCAGAGGCCAGAAGAAGGCATAGGATCTCCCGGAACTCTAGCTGATTGCCGTAAACCACCACGTGAGTGCTGCTAATCTAACCTGGCTCCTCTGGAAGAGCAGCCAGTGTGCTTAGCCACCGAGACAGCTCCTCAGCCCCCTTCTCAACAGCTTAAAAAGACTTTTGAATTCACGGATACTACATCAGGGAATACTGTAGGGCACACAGTTTGCCTGGTGTACATGGGAGAGTGCTGCTGGTGGGCACTGTCGGCGATAAGTGTTTCCAGGTCCTTGGCATCTCATTAAGATAATTGAAAAAGTGCACACAAATGGCAAAGTAGTTTCATTTAAAGACATTAGAGGATACACTGCAAATAAGCAGTGTCCAAGAGCCCCAGTTATGGTTTGAGGCTTCTTTTGTTTGTTTGTTTGTTTTATTGTTTTTTTTTTTTTTTTGAGACAGGGTTTTTCTGTAGCTTTGGAGCCTGTCCTTCACACTAGCTCTTGTAGACCAGGCTGGCCTCGAACTCACAGAGACCCGCCTGCCTCTGCATCCTGAGTGCTGGGAGAGGCTTCATCTTTATGCAGTCCAAGAGAAAACGTTAGTTGCTAGGAAGAGAGTCTTTCTGTTTTGATTGATAGGATCGAGTGACGAAAGCTCTTGTTTACTATGTTTTTTCCCCATAAAGCATCTGATTTTAATCATATGCATGTCCAAATTTGCACACGCATAAGATAGTAAACAGAGGATTTTACCTCAAAGCTCACTCAGAGGACATAGTTACCTGAATGCACATGAGTCCCAAACCAGTTTGAAATAGAAAACACCATGACCAAAAGCAACTTAGGGAGGAAAGAGTTTATTCAACTTACACTTCCACATTGCTGTTCACCACTAAAGGAAGTCAGGACAGGAACTCAAACAGGACAAGAACCTGGAGTCAGAACCCAGGATTACCAGCCCAGAAATGTCACCACTTACAATGGGCTAGACTCTCCTCCCCCATTGATCACTAACTGAGAAAATGCATTACAGCTGGGTCTTGTGGTAATATTTCCTCAACTGAGGCTCCTTCCTCCCAGATGACTCTAGCTTGCATCAAGGGCACACAAAACCATTCAGTACGATGGCTAATTTCTCTTCCTCCTTCATTTCTTACTATATCTTAAAACACGTTCAAATGGAGATGGGTATTGACCATTGTACAGGAGCTATAAGAGCAACTCACATTGTTTAAAGCAGGAGGTACATGCAGATCGCTTCAGGGGAGGCATCCTGTGTACTGGGTGTGTTGACAGGAAAGGGTGTGACTCAAGCCTTATGGAGTCCCAGGTCACTCAGCTGCTCTTGCTTGACTTCACAGTGGCAGTTTCACCCTGGTTCCATATTGGAAATCTACAAAGCGAACCTGAATCTGTGAAGGTCCTTAGTTATTCAACTTTGATAAGCAGGATTGGCAATTAGAACTCAAACTTCAAGTCCCATCCGTTCCTTATTATTTATTTACCTACATGAATTTAAACTTGATTTTCCCAACCCCACCTAGGCCCCAAGAACTAAGAAACTTCTTTGAGCATAGCCCCTAATCTCAAAGCGCAAAGTCATTATTTATTTATGGGCTGTCTGAAGGGATTTTTCCCCCCACTTCCTTTCAATGTCTTATTTCTTTTTTACCGCTTCAGCTTCTGACATTTTGGAACACATTTCTGAATCTCAGAAATGTGAGCAATGCTGAGACAGCATGAAGGTGACCTTCATGAAAACACCAGCTCTCCCAGCCTTCTATGGGAGACGTGGTCCTTCCGCTCCTGCTGTAAACACACTCTATGAAGCTTCATCCCTGGAGAGAAGGGCAGCCTGCACAAGCAACACTTTTGTTATTTAGAAAAAAACAACTCTGTACCACCAAGCTTTCTGAAAAATATGGCTGGTTAAGCAGAATAAGGTTTTGGTCTACTCCTTACCTTTTATGACAGACAGCTACCCTTAGACAAGAATACCTGTCACCTCATCATTTGTATGACTCTGAGGAGACATGTAAACCTTACCGACGGAAACATTTTTTCACTCCGGTTTCAATCTCGGTTCTTAGAAGATGCTTGATCATGCTTTTAGAACATGTGCACCCATCGTCCTGCATTTTACTTCCTTTTCATTGTCTTCCTCCTTCTCATTAATTTTTCTTGGAAATTTGATGATTATAGATTAGGAAGGAAATGAGTAAATCAATTAAGTTTGAAGTGTAGCCCCATAGAGAACCTACTCTTGTGAAAGACTAAATATAGTGTTGTCTGTAGTATAAATGACAGTGCTAGGTTGCTTTAAAACCCAGTTCACTACTCACTAGCTCTCAGAATTTGGTCAAGTTGCCCAAATGTCTCTGTGCCTTTGTTTCTCAGACAACAAGAACACTTACATCTTGGGATTATTATAAACACTGACAACATATGGTACATTGTCGACCATAAAAACAAGCAAACAGAAACCGCTTAAAAATAAATGGGAATGTGACTTCCATGAGATTGTAGAGGCTTTCACAGCTGGACAAAGACTATGTTGATGTTCTGTGTGGCTTTGTGCAGAGCAGTGTGTATATAGCTCAGATCTCTATCGATTGAGTCTATGAAAGTTAGGCGATTACTAGTCTTCCCCGAGAACTACTATGTCTTTCCAGATGTGATGGTACTAAAGATCCTTTTTCTTGTTGAGTCCTGAGTTTAAACAAGGTCATTTAAGCTTAATCTTCAAGTAACTCTGCTTGTATTGGTCTATCCTGCCTTCCTTGATTTACACAGTTGTCTGAGGTCACCGTTCTTGGCATTTTCATTCTGCTTAGGGCTTTGTGCCTTGGGATGTGGGAGCCATCTTCCCAGCCTTCCTGAGGGACAGGTATAGTGTCTCAGGTGATGGGAAACCTCTAATGCCCCTTTCACTCCCTAGGCATTGATTTAAACAATGAACAACAACAACAGCCACAGGAACCATATTATATTCCCATTCCGAACTCACCTTCAGAATTGTTGCTATTAATAAAGGAAGGCTTTGTGAGTGAGATAGAAGCAGACAAAATGAAAAGTCTGGGATCTGCTCTAGAAATTATACCCCAGGGCTCCCTTTCTAGAGAAGATAATTGTTTGACATCATTTTCACTCAGATTACAAAATATCTAGGACTTCAACACTGTTCCGGAACCAAAATTAGTTGCTTTTAGGTGACTACATTCCCTCGCCTGTCTCCCTATGCTTCTCATGTTGTTCTTAGGAGAACCAGCCGAGCCACAAACCAATGTTTGCCCTCTGGTGCAGCAGCTGCTCTGCTTTCCCATGCTCCTCTGGGAGCTGAAGCCTAACTGATCTCTGTCACCACATTTTCAGTATTTCACCCCTGGCATGGAGACGTTAGCAACTGTGAAGGGCAGCTGTGTGATTTCTCTTACATGTATCCTCCTATGCCCAGCCTCTTAAATGAGTATTGTATACATCCTGTGACTTCTGTCTTCATTCACCTGTGTGCAGTAACAGCATGAAGCTTTGTTTTATTCTAATGATTCATATTGTTCACATTCCCCAGCATGTAGTGGTGTTTATGTGAGATCATATAAGATGGAGACTCTTTCCACAGTATGAATGAAGATCTCTCATGACTCAGCGTTTGATGTGAAAAAAAATGGCTTTTATTTTGAGCACTCAAGTTTCTGCTCTCCCCAGATATCTCACTTATGCTGATTCAGAGCTAATATGGCATCAGGTCTTAGATGAATCACAGCAAACCATCCTGATATGTATTTTCACATCCTGCCAGTTGAAGTGGCCAATCCAATTTTATCACTTTCACAGTGTCTAAAAAATTTGTGGTTCTCTTAAGTTAATCAGAAAACAAATGCTGCATCTAGAGGAACAATAATGCCTCCTTGGCATCTCAAAGACTTTGGCAATTATAACATTACACGTAATTTAGCTTTTAATATCTGTAGTCACGAGAGAAGGAGGTAACAATTCATTCTTGAGCATGAGAAAGAACAGAGGTTTCTATCTTATTAGCTTCCTCCATAAAGAGTCCCAACACATGCTGAAAAAAAATCAATAAAGCATCCTATTGAAAAGGTAAGACAATACATGTGGCCCCAGATAATGATGCCTCGGCTACAGCTGACAATAGTTGATATTACAGGAAACGGGTATCTCTTGCACATACTGTAAACACTTGCAAAATTTTAGCAGTTGTGGTCATTGCCAACTGATGGGATACGGTACCCTAGAGAGATGTGATGATGAAAGGGGCCTCAGCCCAAGCACAGTCACAGTAAAGAAGAGTATAGATAA
The DNA here is from genome assembly GCA_004026605.1 of Ondatra zibethicus. Taxonomy (NCBI): domain Eukaryota; kingdom Metazoa; phylum Chordata; class Mammalia; order Rodentia; family Cricetidae; genus Ondatra; species Ondatra zibethicus. The sequence goes on along the minus strand of PVIU01006311.1, from coordinate 52,007 downwards.
TGAGAACAGCGGAAGCTGAACTCAACAGCCCTGTAAGATGAGTTGAGGTTATTAGATGTCCAAGGTGGAAACTTCCCCAGGTATCTAGATCAGAAAGCCCTTAGTCTTGTATGGGAGAACTTTAGGCCAAGCCATCCTACAATGCCCAGGTTAGGGTCAAAGCAAAGACAATGAATCTAGTACCTCTATAGTCCTGAGGTTGAGAACTTTATTCCAGGAGTTGCATGGAGCCCTGGGTTGTGGAAGAAATGTATAAAATTGCCCCGCTCTCAAGAAAAGTCCTGATTCCTCCCATCTGCATCACAGTGAACCCCCCCACCCCCAACTCAGCCTTGGAAGTCACCTTCACATCACAGGAGAGAGCCTGTGACAGGGCAAGTTCAGCATGGAAGCACCCATGGGAACTGAGGCGTAGCATTGCCCATGGTGCTGAGAGTTGTTATAATGCTGGCTGGAGCTCTCATGGGTCCTCAAGTATTTCCTCCGCATCCTGGCAGAGGAAGATGTCTGAGTTAATAAAAAACTACATGCTTCAAGTTGCTTAATCCTTTAGCTTTGCGACAGAACACACAGCGTTGTGGGAGCTTTGGAATCTGAACCAAAGTGTCACAAAAGCAATGTCTAGATCCTAAACCAGTATCTAGATCTTAACCTCAGTTCTGCCACTTCTGGATCCTATGAACTTAGCTATGAACCAGTCACCTATACAACAGGGACCACTTCCCTGGGACAGGCTGGGACAGCAGTGTAAAAACTGAAGGATTCATGTGCAGATGAGAATAGATTTTCATCATTCATTCAGTCAAATTGAGCAGAGAGACAGTCAGTGCTGTCTGGGTTTGCCTTCTTTGGCCAGTATCCCCCATCCTTACTTCGTAGTCTTGTGAAACACTCTCACTATTCCACTGAGCCAGGTCTTCTTTCAAAACAATGATATCAAACTCTCTGTGACTTCAGAGTAACCTGAAGGGCTTGTTTAAATGCTGGGACATGGACCTTAGTGTTTCTGATCCAGAAAGTATAGAGAGGCTCGGAGTTTTGCAATTCCTACAAGTTCCTGAGTGACACTCATGCTTCTGGTCCAGAGAACAGGCTTCAGGAATTGGGTGTATCCAAAACATTCTTTACACTCTACTTCAACATAAATGTAGGCAACCTTATACTGATTATAGAAAACCTCAAGTTTTAGGGAAGGGTTCCATGCCGGACCGCTCATGACTATTTTCTGGAGGTTTTCATTTTCAATGCAGACGTCAGTCTTTCCTGTCAGTCCAGTTGTAGTCGGAGGGAAGTTAGACACAGGCCCATGTGCTTTGCCAATCTGTGCCTTAGTTTCTGATAATGATTGACAACAATTCTGGTGCCCTGACGGGTGCGGGCCTGGGTCTCCCATAATCCCTGCTGTCTTTCATTTTCCCTTAACCTTACCTAGTAAGAAGACAGCAGTTAGAAAGCCCAGGTGACTTTCTCCAGGTGACATAGCTGGTTAGTGGTGGGGACTAGACTTAAAGTCACACATCCTGGCTCCAGAGAACAGGCTCATAATGGGAGATTTCAGGCCCACCTAATTTGTATCAATTTCCAAAGTTGTCCAATATTTGGAGCACGAACTACAGAGAAATAGAAGTAAAAAGAGACCGAGACAGCCTGAACTATGGTAGAGAGCTATTGACCTCATTCATTGATGTGATTTGGTTAAGAAAACTCACTTCCATTTGGATGAATGCTGCTGCTTCTACTTCATGAAAATGCCATGCAAACGAAGAGCGAGTATATCCTGCATGAAACAGAACTATGTTTGATGGAGAGAGTGAGGGTTTTCCTTAGTGATGGGCTGGATGTGGCCAGAAGCAGACTGTGGAGTTTGATGTGGGGAGTTTGGACTGGGGATCCTGGAAGGAGAATGAATTGGTATTCCCTCTGTAACCCCGTCTCATCAAAGCACCAGACACATGTAAATGGGAATGCCAACACTTCCAGCTCTCAGGAAGGCAGGTAACTGTTGTGCCAACAGCTAACATACAAGTTTGGCTTGAGTTTACTGCCCTGCCCATTTCTTCCTTCTAGCTGTAAATGCAGAAACCCAGGAACATTCATTATTTAAGGCGTATTTCCTACCAAATTTTAGTGCTACACGCACGTTTTATTGCTGTGTGTTACAGCCCAAAGAGACCTGTTTATTGCCCTGTTTCACAGCTCAAAGTGTCCCAAGATGTCATGTAATCTACCATTATATTTTAATGTGGGGAAATTCAGGCTCAATGTAGGAAAAGAACAGGCTACTACCTGTTAGGGACAGAGGTCTGGACACAGACTACATCTCCTGGCCCCCCAATCCCTTTAAATAAAATTCTGAATTTTGCATGTTGTCCTTTGATAGAATTTCCTTTGTTAGAGTTCACGGGAGGTAACCTGCCCTGTCTGCCTCGCCCATACAAATGGGGCCTTAGAAAAAACAAGGAGAACAACAACAACAAAATGTGTATCCATATCTGTGTCAGGAAATAGTCATTTTACTTGTATTTTTTAAATGATCCCATAAGAGATTATGGGGATTTTGATGCTTTCAGAGGCCCTGGCCGTCGCCTATATGGTATACATAGAATAAGCAATCTAGACTGGTGCCAGCAGACAATAATGCCCAGAAGAGTTCCTGGAGCATGAACTCATCTACCAAAGCTCAAACAGTCTGAGGTTGAACTACATGTTTATAGTCAGATACCAATGGCTGTGTATCATGCTCTGGCTGCTGCAGTGGTTTAAAGCCTCATTGGCCTTGAGGATAGAATAAGGGAACTTCCATTGCCTGCACTCAGTTGCAGCTAGCATGCCAGAACCAACAGGCTAAGCATCCAGATCTTCCCAATTATTAGATGGGGGACTGTTCGTCTAGGTTGAAGGGGTTTAACATTCTCCTGGTCTTGCTCTCCCCACAGGGCATGTGCACATCACAGACTTCAACATTGCTACTCTGCTGCCCAAGGAGACTCGGATCACCACCGTAGCTGGCACCAAGCCTTACATGGGTGGGTGTGAGCAGCTTCACAAGTGTTTCTCCTTTGTAAGAACAGATCTGGTGTTTCCGATTCTTCTAGATACCATTTGCTGAATATCAAATTCTTAAGGACTTGGACTTGGAGCAGACAAACTCCTTTCTGGTTGGCTTTACATAGGGAAATACTGATATATGGCTCTGAAGTAAGGCAGAGCCATCTGCATTAGCAAGTTACACGATTGGATTTTGATTCAACAGGGACATCAATCACATCTACAAATTCTATTTTATGACCTAATCAGTTGTCTATCGATTTCTGAACAAAAGTATGAATTTAGTCAGTGGCTAATTACCTGTCTGTGGAAGGGTTTTCACATGAGACTGACCAATTTAAAAGCAATACATACAATGTCTCTACCTCATGCCAGTAGGAGAGATACAAAACAAATCACACAAAGGAACCAGAAATAAGTCGAGTCATAACATATGGCAAGAGTAATAATTTTAGTGCTGTATAAATAATATTGTATACATGCACAATGTGGTAAAGTTTTCAAGGTACCTCCACAGTTCTGGGATTTGCTTCAATTTTGTTTTCACAGCAATCTCATGAGTTAGTTTTTTTTTAAAAAAATAATTTATGCCTAAGAATTGTTCCATTATGTGCATGCCTTCATTTACAGTGATATATGGAACTGATTTTTTGCCTTGACAATTAAGAATTTAACAATTCAGGGCTAGGACTCAAATAGCCCAGCAAATCTACATTTAATTGTAGCAACAAATCAGCTACAAATTCCATCTTCAATTGCTAGTGCTTTCCTCTGCTAAGAAACACTGTTTTCGTAGAATTTGCTGTACCCCTATCTGCTTTGGAAAATCTAGAGATTTTCTGTTTATCGGCAGACATGTTATTCTCACAGAGGTGAAATGCATCCCTTTTCCACATCACTCCTAAAGACTTGAGTTGATTCTCATCTGTAAAAAGAGACTTCAGGTTTGTTTCCCTACTGACCAAACCCAAATAAACACACAAAACCCACATTAATTACAGCACTGTTTGGCTAATGGCTCAGGCATATTACTACCTAGCTCTTACATCTTATTAATAGGTGTATTGCCACAAGGTTGTGGCTTACGGGCAAGGTTATGGCGTTCTTCTCCTTCAGCAGCTACATGGTGTCTCCTTCGGACTCCACCTATTCTCTTTCTGTTTCTCATCTAACCTGGCTATATTCTGCCCTACCATAGACCAAATAGTAATAAAACATATCACAGTCTACAGAGGGGAATCACACATCACTCATCATTATCTGTTAATTCTTGATTTGATTATAATTACAGGATCTTAGCAATCAGATTGGGGTTAGGTATCTGTCTGTGTGCTGAACTTGCTGTTTCCCGAGTTCACAGACCCTAGTTGTTCATGAGGGTTTGTTGACTGTGGAGACAAGTATTAGCAGTAGGAGAAAGAGCTTGACTGTTTTTGGTGGGGAGGGGATAGGTGAAACTCGTGGTCCAGCTTCACAGGGGTAACAGCTTACAAAGGAGACTCATGTCTGCATGGCTCACTGGAGATGCCAACAGTCGCAGTACAGGCTAACTGCTCGAGACTTTCTAAGGGTAGATCCTCTGCCATCGTCAGGCTCAGAGAGTCACTAGGTCACTGCTGCGCAAGCTAAGCTGACAAGCTCTGCCAACCCTGGGGCAGACTCATCAGTGGCGCAGTAGGAGTTCATGGTCCCTTTTACGTATTCAAACACAAGCAGTGCTTGCTAAGAAACAAGAGATGGAGATGTGTAAGAGCCAGCCTGTCCTCTATCCCTACCCTGAGGTGGGAAAATCCAGCCTGATGAGGTAGGTGACTAAGCTCTGAGAGACTGCTGTCAAAATTGACCACACTGGATTTTAAGATGTTTGAAGCATTTTAATAAGCAAAGGGATTAAAATTGATTAGGTCTTAATGATCAGTAAACTATCCATGGGGTGGGGGTGGGGTACCAACTAGTTAAACAATTAATTAAATTAATTAATTAGTTTAATTAATTAAACAATGCAGGGTTACTGGCAGATACAGGAGAAAGAAGCCCACTCTCCTCTCGGCCATCTTTCTTAATTAGTTAGGATCTTAAAGCTGTTGATACTGAAGGGATTCAGTAAGGGGCAGAGTGAATGTCACAAGTTAGATATGGCCAGAGAATGTCATAGGAAAAGGTCTGAACTTGGAAAAAATCAAGGAAATGAACAATGCCACTTTCAATTTTTTCCTATCAGTTTTTCATTCTCTTTCCTCCACATGATAAGGGGGCAGGGTCCCTCTTATATGAAAGGCCATTACAAGATCTTCTCTCTAAAGAAAAAAGAAGCCTTATTTTATGTAACATTTGAACAACTGCAGATTTCATGGCTTTCAATGGCCAGTGGGGGAATAAATTTCTTTTGTTGCTTCTAAAATAATGGACACACAATTCAGCCCATTTTTCTGCCTAAAACCCATGGCACTCTAGTTATAAAAGGGACTATCCAAGCCTGCTGGTCTGTCCAGTTTATTCCCTGGGTTTCCTGGGTTTCCATATTATAGGCTATTTTCTTGGCGCCAAATCATAAAGTGTGCATCTGGGGTTTCTAGGGATGGTTTCCATGGTGACAGAAGTACCGGGAACACAACTTTCCTCTCCCCAGTCCTTTTAAATATAATATCTGTATAATTTAATTTTTTTCACAGTTGTCATTTCTGGCATCTTCATGGAATAAAACTAGGAAATTGGAATCCAGACATGAGGCCAGGCACTGTCAGCTTTCACATTTCTAATGGGCAATTGCTAGTGTTTATTTATCCAACTCTTCCTGTGGACCAGACAATGTGTCCGATACTTCACATCCATTTAGTCATCATTCATTTTTCCCAAAGTGCCCTATGATGCTGGCTATACTTATCGTTTTTAAGCAAAGACAGTCTGACACTCAGCAATTTGATATGATCTTCACATCAGTTAATAACAATTAGTCATCTTGGGATGAAAATCTTAGACTTAAGTCAAGCTTTGTCTGGCTTCAGATATTGATAGACACAAGGGGTGAAGTGTGTGCTTACGGCTCTTCAAGAGCTGAACTGGTTCAGTTTGTCCATCATGTTGGGAATGTTTCCCACTGTATTCCAAAAGAATGTGTGAATGACATAGCCTATGGCTTTAAATACATCTACTTTTGTCTTTTTTTAAAAATATCTCTTTTCATGAAGAATTATGAATAGAAGCCTGCTTTTTCTTTTAAAAGTTATATTCATATAATTTAGTAAACTCTATCTACTGGTAATTTACTAGCACATACTTTATAGTGCTGGTGTAGAATGCTAAAAATTAACTAGAAAGGAAGGAAGGTAGGAAGGCAGGAAGGAAGGAAGGAAGGAAGGAAGGAAGGAAGGAAGGAAGGAAGGAAGGAAGGAAGGAGAAAGAAAGACCTGAGAAGACAGAGTCCAGGCTGAAACAGGAGATGAGGGGCGTGTCCTCCATAAGGGGAGTGTCTTCCATAAGCTCTTACCTTCTGCCCTCCTGTTCCAGCTCACTCCTCTAGCCCCTCCTTCTTCCCCATCTTAGAACTGAGTATAATCCAGATCACTTAGAAGTTCACCAGTTGGAGCTTTCTCCTTAATACAGAGGAGGTGTGTGTGTGTGTGTGTGTGTGTGTGTGTGTGTGTGTGTGTGTGTGTGTGCAGAATGCTGACAAGTGAAGGAGAAAGTAATTCTTGCACCAATTGATGTTTATAGATTCCTTTTGAATGTTTTTCTGTGTACAAACACAGTTACCCTTTTGTTTTTAGAAGGTTTTTAGAAGGCTATCATGTAGTGAGCATCCATAATGTCCCAGGTGCTTTGTTAAGTCTTTAATATTTATTATATCATTAAAACAGCTCCGTGAGACAGATTTTACTATGATTTTTATTCATACATTAAAAAGTCTAACCCAGAGAGAAAATGGCATGATCATAACCCAGAGCAAGTGATTGGCAGAGCATGAAATTAAATCCAAATCTAGAAGCATCTAGCCTGGAACATTGGGGGAGATGGCAGTGATAATGGTGTAGTGACTGACATTTGCTAGCACGCTGGGTACATTCTGAGAGCAGGCCTTAGATCGCTCTCTCTAAAAACAATTCTGTAAGGCAATAACTGTTGCTGCTTCCACGTTAGAGGTGAGCAATCTGAACAGTTAGGACACAGGTCCAAGAAAGGAATAGAAGCATGGTCTACGTGAACAGTTCTCAACCTATGGGTTGCAACCTCTTTAAGGAGGGGGAATCTAAAGGCCCTTCTATGGGAGTCATTTATCAGACATTCTGCATATCAAATATTTACATTATGATTCATAACAGTAGCAAAATTTCAGTTAGAAAGTACCAATGAGAATAATCTTAAGGTGTGTGTAGGGGGTCACCACAACATGAGGGATTGTATTAGAGGATTGTATAGTGTAAATTCTAAGTAGTCTTAATAATAAAAACCCAGAGTCAGATATCTGGGTAAATGCTGAAAGATCAGAGAAACGGAGAGGGCAAGATCTAATCTCCAGGAATTCTCAGACTGAATGGGGAATCCTGTCTCTACAAGTCCTCAGGCTGAATGCCCTGAGCTCCTGTGTCCTCCCACCTTATATTCCTCCCTCCACCCAGTCATACCCCTTCCTGTCTCTACCTCCCTAGTGTTAGGATTAAAGGCACGTGACTCCCAAGGATTGGAATTAAAGGTGTGAGCCACCACCACCTGGCTCTCTTTCTCTTTGAGACTGGATCAATCTAGTGTAGCCCACAGTGGCCTTGAACTTGCAGAGATGCATCTGCCTCTGCCTCCCAGTGCTGGGATTAAAGGTATGTGTCACTGCTGTCTGGCCTCTATGGCCAACTAGTGGCTAGCTCCACACTCTGATCCTCAGGCAAGTTTTTTTTTTTTTTTTTTTTTTTTTTTTTTTTTTGTTAGAGCACTAACAAAATACCACCACTGGGTTACAGCACTGGGAAAGTTGAGAACCACGGCTCAAAACTATCTGATGGCCCTGGTTCAAGTCAGTCTACACACCTCTCCTGGAAACGGTGCTCTCTTCCCTCTGCCCACATAGCCTGAGCCTTGTCCAACAGCGAGCACTGCTCATTTTCCCGTGTCAGGACATAAAGCCCTCATTTTGCACCATGTGCGGCAGACCAGAGGACCCCACTGTGATGTGTGTAGTTTCCTCTGCTGTTGAACACTTGGTTGCTCCTCACTGTGAACTGTCCTTTCGTCATAGAGATCTTGTTAGTAAAATCATTTCCTTCAATTTGATTATTTCTTTGTGATGAATTCTGTTATAAAATAATGTCTTCTACCCTTGAGGATCTTCGAGCATAACTCTGGGTTTTTATCAATATAAACAACAGTGAGGGCCAACAAGATGGCTCAGCAGGTAAAGTGGCCCACTGCCAAGCCTGATGACCTGAGTCAGACCCTTGGAACCCACATAGTTGAAAGAAAGAAGTGACTCCTACAAGCTGTCCTCTGACCTCGACATTCACATCATGGAATGGAATGTGCCCATGCCTGTACACACACACACACAGAGTCAAATAATGGCAAATGTGTGTTGTAATTCATAGTTGCTTCAATTGATTCATTCACACTGTATTTATATTTTAAAATGTACTGCACACAATGAACATACAAGTTTTACCTATTAGCTAAAATTACCATTGCAAGAAAGAATTCCTGCTTACAGAACACACATGCCAAAGTCTCTCCCTGAAGGCTCATATTGGTTTCTCCTTATGCTAGAAGAACATAACACACGTACTTCCCTGCATCCTCACCTGTGCCCAGTTATCAGGACCCCAACCTCCCAAATGACCAGGAGAAGCAGACCTCATTGTGATGTTGGAACCCATCTCTGTGACTCTGTATATTGCCTGTCCATAGACTCTGCTCATTTTCTTATTGATCCCGTTTTACTTCCCTACTTTGTGCTTTTTAGTGATTATGTAATTAATTCCTGCCTGTATGTATTGGGGACATGAAATCCCAGCTCATAGTGTGCAGCATTTGTTGTGTACATGAGTTCTTTGTCTCTTTAACTTGTTGGTTGTAAGAGTCTTGCCATATTGCTCTGGCTGGTCTGGAACTTTCTATGTAGCTCAGACTTTAAACATGCGGTAGTCTCCTTGCTTTGTCTCTTGACAAAGCATGAACAATGAGCTCCTTGTTAATATGCTCGAACTACTCACATTTATGTGGAGGGCTGGGACTCAGGCCCAGGGCCTGGATCATGTGAAGCTTGTGTTCTATCTCTTAGGTTTGCTTATGGACCTGCTTTAGGGTTTCTGTCCTGGATGGAATTCTTAGCTAGATCTTCTTATTCTAGATCTTAGAGACATCTACTTAGTACTTTATTATTTTATTCATTTTTACTTAATACCAATTCTACACTGCTTTCACGGAACATATATCTAATAAGGATCTTATGTCATTTTTGTTAGGTTATTAACTGGTGTAGGAGGTTCTTCTGTATTTGTGTTGCTTTCATTGGTAAATAAAGAAACTGCCTTGGTCTTTTGATAGGGCAGAAATCAGGTAGGTAGAGTAGACAAAACAGAATGCTGGGAAGAAGGGCAGAGTGGCAGATGCCATAAACTCCTGTCTGAGAATGATGCTGGTTAGGATCTTTCCTGGTAAGCCACAACCTCGTGGTAAACACAGATTGGTAGAAATGGGTTAGATCAGGATGTGAGAGTTGGCCAAAAGAGACTAGATATAATGGGCTGGGCAGTAATTTAATTAATACAATTTCTGTATGGTTATTTCGGGGGTTAAGCTAGCTGGGTGGCCGGGAGCCAGGCGGCCAGGACAAAAAGCAGGCCTGCTCTCTCCTTTACTACCGGGTGGCAGGACGCAGCCTGCTCTCTCCTACTATAGATTGGTGCCTCAATGTGGTCTACTAACTCCTGTGTAAAATCACAGCCCTCCAATGCTGATTTGAAAATCAATCATCATCATCTAAATAACTTCATATACTAATATCTGTACTCTGGGGTTTTCAGTATTAATTACCATAGCTTTATAATATACGGGATATAAGGTGTTTTTCTGTTCTTTTTCCAAAACTCATCATTTGCATACTTTTTGAGGTCATTTCTGAATTATTTTTTATTATATTATAGAATTATTTGGGGAACCTTTCTGACAAAAACCTAATGCCTGGGCTTTAAACTCTGAATCTGATCATCATCAAATACCCAATTAAGCATATGAATTGTAGCAAGCCTTTTAGCAATCAGTGGAAATTCCTTTGAAATTGCAATGAAATAAAATGACACGTGCAACAAATCAGTAATAACCCCAGGTGTGGATAAGAGTGTTGAGCAAAAGGGGCTTTGGCTGCTGGTCTTGGTGTGAGCAGCACAGCCCTTTGGTGCGTACTTTGGCCTTGTCTAGGAGTGTGAAATGCACAGCTCCATCTCCAGCACATCTGCTCCTGACAACACCACTAGTGATACAGGATCACAGCAGCACAGGAGTGGTCCAGACAGCATTGTTTGCAATACCCCCAAATGGAAAATAACTCCAGCAGCTATCCACAATAGGGCAGGTATGTAAATCACCATATAGTCCTGTAGTACTAAATTTAACAAACTGAATTGACTAGCAATTTGGATAAATCACAAATATTTTTGAGCTGAAAAAGTGCCATACAAATGACTACCGAAACTAGCATTTCATTTCAAAGGACTTGGTAGGATGTGTTCCTTCACTTTTTTCTTTCTTTTACTTTGTTAATGTTGGCTTAATTGTAATTACTTGAAACAAATTAAGTAAATGGTTTTGCAGTCCCTCATTTCATTAATTCGTAGCCCTGGGGAAGTGTATCTAATATAGACAAAATTAAGCTGGTGTTTAGAAATTCATATATCATTATAAAAATCAACATTATTCAATTAAAATTCAGGGTGGTGAGTTCTAGACAGAATGGGAAGTTTAGTTGTAGTGGTGGGAGCAAGACTGTGCTTCCTAATGGAGATGATGGTTACAGGGTACTGGCCTCTAAATAGTCATTTGTTTCTTTTATGTTTCAGATGCTTTCTGAATGTGTATATTGAAAAACTCTTTAAAAAGGAAAAAAAGTTGCAAACAAAAGACCTCTTGTCTATGCGGAGGGAAAGTGATGTCTTCCCAGTTCTGTTTGGCTCCTCTCAGGAGCCAGGGGAATCAGGAAATCAGAGCAAAGAATCAGAGAAAGGCCCTCAGTATCTCCCATCGCCACCTGCCTGCTTAAGGGCCTAAAATGTCACAGCACTTTTGTATGTTGTCGTGATTTTTCTTCTTAAATGTCCATTGCGCTACCTCAGGGCTTAGCACAACATGAATGCTGGCTTAGTGAAGGAGCGCACATACAAATGCCTTCATGTTTGGAAGGAGAGCAAATAGCAGACAAAAGGCAGACATGTGCTCAGACTGGAGAATATAAAAAAGAATAGTCACACCTCCTCCAAGGATGGTTTGATATGAGAGAGTCCACTGCTTTGTTAGTGTAATATTTACTTTGTTTGTTGTTTCCTAACGACACGGTCTCTGCCATGCTTCTGAATGCCCGGATGTTCTCTTAAGTGCAGTGTTTGACGCCTTTCTCCTGAGAGGTGATTTGCGGTACAATACTGAAGAAGGAATACAAAACCACAGTCCATTCTATCCAGGAGTAGGAACACTGCGGGGTCAGGGCCATTGTCTCCCCAGTTGCACTGGGACTTGGAACTTGAAGAAAGAACACAGTGATGTGTGAAACATGAATTCACCGGAGCATGAGACTCACTTAGTTTTGCAACACGGAGCCCTTAGAGCCAGCCCTGAGCATCAGGATGTCGATATGCTACCCTTGGAATGGGAAGCTGTCCACAGAAATCTAGCTAGGATTCAAGCGCACAGGTAAACAGGCTTGTATAAACAGGCCATGTCCTCAGGATCTCCTTTGCCCAGTCAGTACCTAACTACAGGAGGTGTGGCATCAACTCTGTAGCTTTGAACTAGGTAAACTCCTTGACTGTTAGGGACATTTGCTTCTGTTTCTTTGTTTTCATTTTTTGCAAATGCCAGACACTATGTTGACCTTTGGACAGATATTAACTCTTAATTTCTAAACTGATAAAGAATTCTTTTTAGTATTCTGATCTTGCTGGGGCAGGAATTATGCTTTGCCAACTGATTTGCTCATGGGCACCGTAAGTAGTAGGGGCAGCCTTTGAACCCAGCACAGGCACAGAGATAATGATCACAAGTCTGGTGGCTTCCGTGTTAACTCATCTGTGTGCTGTTTCTATCTACGGACTCTGAGTGCTAAGTTCTTTACTAGACACTGTGTGTAATCTGGTGAGCAACAGTCCCATAGCTGTCCTTGCTCTGTCCTTCATGTCCCCTGTCCTAACCATTAGGATGCAAGTATATTCTTAGGAATGTATAACTAAGTGCTTAAAGAAGGCCTGAAGGGTTATCTCTGAAGGTTCAATTGATGCTGCTTTCCAGTACAGTCAATTAAGAGAACTATAGTTATAAAGTATAATTGTCCCATGGTTATTGCAAAGTGTTATACTTCCTTGAGTGCCCTCTCTCCTTTTTCCCCGATCTCATGCATAGTAGGAAGCTGCATTCACCCCCTTGATGCTGCCAGGTGTAGCCAAGTCAATGTGTATCTCCTACAACTCTAAGCATTGTTTGAGATTGCTAAATGCATTCAGCTCCTTTAGTGTAGACCAAGACAGTGTGCACCCTCAGCTTTCTTCATCTCAGAGTTAGTGGCTCATCTGAAGACAAATAGAACCTACAGTGTAAAGGTTCTAAAGAAGAAAAGTTTGTCCATTAAGGTCTGCGCATGTCTGTTTGTGTTAGCTGATGAACAGGACTGCTGGGAGAGCTAAGAAATTAGAAAGTGCTGCCTGCTGTGAGCAATCTACCAATGAATAATAAACAACTGTGGGAGCGTTTACACCTTCCAGGCTGCTGATTCTTCTTTGGAGGAATGTGTTGGGGAAATAGATTGATTGGCATCTCAGGGAGTGAAACTAACCTTTTCTGTGTTTTGCAGCACCTGAGATGTTCAGCTCCAGGAAGGAAACAGGCTACTCCTTTGCTGTCGACTGGTGGTCCCTGGGGGTGACAGCTTATGAACTGCTAAGAGGCCGGGTACGGTTGAACCACACGTTCTCCTTCGTATTATTCTAGAAAAAAAATGTTTTCAAGATCTGCTTCTTTATGTCTATGTATATGTGCCCAAGTGTGTATATGTACCTACAGAGGCCAGGAAAGGGCATTGGATCCCTTGAAATTGGAGTTACAGGTGCCTATGAGCCACTTGATGTGGGTGCCAGAATCCAAACCCAGGTCCTTTGCAAGCAACCAGGCTCTTAACCACTAAGCCATTTCCCAGCCCCTTCAGGTTCTGTTTCAGAACGAAAGAATGAATTATTTGCTAAGAACCAAGCAGTTTATTTGAAATCAGAAAACACCTATGCTGTTGGTGTTAACAGTACCCCTTGAGACCTCTGCACAGATTAATTCAGTGTTCTCTATGTGTTGCCGAATCTGTCAGTTAATATTAATTATACAGATAAGTTAATAATATGGATATCAAAAACTCCTGATGAAAGGAAATCAATAGGCCTCACTCTCTTGGATAAATAGATGTGGATGTTTAAAGAAAATCATTCTGCAGTCACTTGACAGAGCTCTAATTCAAACACACCTCTCCATCAACCTGAGAGTTGTTGGCACCAGACAACCTGCTCCCTGTCTTGTTGGTCCCATGACTGGCGTGGCTTCTGGGGACGAGTTCCCTGGCAAGCTGGAGTAGTGGCCTTGTCAGGGCAAACATTTCTCAGATGATAAACTCTTCCCTAGAAAAAGGTTCAGAGAAAAATAGTAAAAATTATATTTTATGCAACTGCTACAAATTAATACAGAATTCAGATATCCCCCAAAGTTTTATCATAGTTAGCCCAGCCTACCAAAATAGTGTACTGTGAACTGGGTAGCATAGACTATTTATCGTCTTATAGCTAGTAGAGGCTGGAAGTCCAAGTCAGAGAGTCAGAAATGCAGGGTTCTGGTGTCCTTACAACGCAGAGAAAGGAAGGGGTAGAGGGATAGGGGGAGAAAGTAAAGATGTGGAGAGCACATGAAGGCAAAGGGGAGAGAGAAAGGTCTTTTAATCTTAAAATGTCAGGCTCTACCTTTAGGACATAATTCTGTCTCAAGCTGTTTGCCACAGTTCCTGTCTTTAAATACCATCTCCTTGAGGGTCAGCGCTCCAACATAAGACTGTGTGTAAGGAACACATCCAGACCGTGGCCTTTTTCTCTGGGCTCTCCAAAACCCACATCCTCCTCACATGGAACATGCACTCAATATATTCCACTAGCAATAACATTTTCTCCTCCCAGCATCATCTCTAGAGTCCCAAGACTCATCTGAGTATCATCCAGATCCACTGTGAAGGGGACCTCCCGAGGCCGAATTCCCATGCACCTAGGAACCTGTAAATCCAGACAAATCACATGCTTCAAGTTATAAGGAAGGTCACAGACATAAGACAGTCCCACCCAAGATAGATGAAAAGGAAAGCCAGAAAGGGTCCCAAGTTCAAAGCAGCAGAGTCCAACCAGTTCTCTTTGACCGTAAAGATGGAACAGAAGATGTTCAGTTGTCTGACACCTTCCCTTCCTTCTAGCCCATTGTCTGTCCCCTTTACCTCCAACAAATGGTCCTGACAAGCATAATCCCACCTTTGCCTCTGACCTTTCTTGGAAGCCCATGACTCACAAGCAGCATTTCATTATCAATTAGCTGTTCAGCTTTATCCTTTATGTTCCCTTCAAAACAAGCCACGCCCCCGTGAGCTTGTATTTTGTCCTTTCTAATTTTTTTCTTTTCTTGGCTTTTGTTTTGTTTGCATTATTTTATACTGTGAATAGAGTCCAAACTTGCAAGTTTTCAGTTTCTGCTTCTTGGTTGCTTAATAATTTTCATCTCTAATTCCCCTCTCTTTTGCGTTGCACTGTAAGTAGCCAGGTGGAGCCATTCCTCTGACATAATGATGTTTAGGTCCTTAGGTGCAGGAGTTGTGTTGTAGATATATCAGTTGGGAATAGACTCCACAACTCTGCGTTTTGATTGGTTGTAGTTTTCTGTAATGGTCTCCATCTGTTGCAAAGAAAAGTTTCCTTGATGACACGTGAGAGAACCATACTTAGTTGTAGCTTTGTGGATAGATACTTAGGCATTATGCAGGTAGTGGAGATTATATGGAAGGGTTTGGAGAGAGGGGGAAATTTATGTAACTCAAAAAAATTTAAAATCAAAACAAAAAAGCCAAAACACCAGCATTTTGTCGTCACTCTCAAGTCTTCCTATTTTCATGTGGATAAAGCCTCTTCAGATGCTTATATGTAGAAATACTTAGCAATCTCGACAAAAATAAATCATACTTTAACTTCCTGCTGAGACAGTTTTATACATACACAGATATATAACTTCCTACATCATAATAGCTCAGAGTTTCACTTTCATGGCTAACTCCATTTTGTAATTACCTTACCCTACGAATATTACCAGACATATCAACTTTTGTGTTTTCTCTTCCACGTGATCAGATTGTTGATTCATTTAAAAATGTGATATTATATATCTTACATAGTTTAATATCATTCCCACTCTGTAACTTCTCATCAATATATTAAATGTATTTTATTGTATTGTATTGTATTAAATGAGCAGAGGAACAAAGCCTAGTACATTAGTTTCAACACATTAGGAATCACTAAAAGATGGTATGTGATTATGTTGCAAAATACAGTTAATCGGAAGAAAATGAAATAACAATGTTTAATTACCAGTATCATCGTGACTAAACAGGTGTGCAATAACAACTTCCTGCTAATTTGAAAACTCTTATCTATAGAAAAAAGAAAATCATGTGCAAATGTGCTTTAATAGCCCCTCTGAGTCTAGCTGTGCCTTGGGCGGGCTGGACCTTAAACATTATCCTGCTGTCAGCTCCCAGTCCCAGCCTCCCTGTCTCTTATAGTTTCATATTAACCGTAAGTAGTACTCCACCTAGTTACCTCTGTAGTATTAGTTGTAGCCTAACCGCAACTCTTTGTGTTTGGTGGGGGGGAAAGAGTCACAGAGTAACCCAGGCTAAGTTCAACCTCCCCAACCTCCTGCCCCCGCTTTCTGAGTTCTGGGATGGGATGGCATCTACTTGTCCCATCTACCCACTGACTCTTTTCCATTCTGAACCACTTGAAACACAATCACAAGACACCATTTACTCCCACCTAACACTGTCCCTTTCCTGAACATCCATTGGTTATCTAGCCCCTCTCTTCGTTGACAGCACATTTCAGGTTCTTCGATAGATCCCATTGTGTGTCAGCTAGTCACGTGTCACAAGTCATGCCATAGAGAACTTTCCCAGTATTCCTGCTCCCATTTTCCCCCAGCAACCTCTTGCAGTGGTTCGTTTTACTGGTGAAGTAGCTACATCTTATGCATGAAGGAACTGAGGACCAGAAAATGAATGAGTTGGTTTAGCGTTCAAAGCCATCTGACCTCAGGCTCTAACCTGTGATTACATTGTAAAACCTTTTAATTGGCTACTGGGAAACACAAACACTTCCCCTTCCTCCAAATTGGTTCCTCCATCAGTGAGTACTTAAATAAACATCTGGAAAAGGCCAGTCATGTGATAAATGTGTGCACACACATTAACTGTCCTGTGATTAATCTAATGTGGAAGTCCTGTCTCTGTGCATATAATATCGACTCTGGATTTAAGTTGCTTAGTTTCCCTAGAAGACAGGAAAACCCAGTAGAGAAGTTAATGATCGTAATGTCTGCCCTCTAGTGGACAGATGTAAAATCATCATCAGCTTGTCTTTTAAGAAAATTTTTTATTTTTTAATTTTTTGGAGTAGATTATAGTAACATGTTTCCAAATGAGATTTTCATACAAATTTCATTTTGGTTTTAATTTCTTTTATTCAAGCCCAAACCGTAGATGACCATGATTGTTCTGGAAAAGGTTTTGTTTGTTAGTTAAACCTTTTATCCCAGAATATGTTCCCCACGACATACTTCATGGAAGCAGAGTATTGGACACTGGAACTGATATTTTTAAGGCAATTTTATGTCCTTAACCTTATCATTATGTTTAATTTTTACATTTTTGTTGTTGTTTGTTTAAAAGCAACTCTCTCAGGTAGCCCGGGCTTGGTTTAAACTCACTATGTAGCTGAGGCCAATCTTAAATTCCTGATCTTCCTGCCTCTACCTCCCAAGTCCTGGGATTACAAGCACATGCCACACCACCTAGTTTTTGTCATATTTCAGATAAGGTTATGGGAAAATTATGATCTGTTTGTAATCAACCTTATATAATAATTTGAAGTTTTTCTATTCATTATTCACTTTTTATATAAACATGCCTAAAAGCTACGAACAAAACACTTTGAAATCAGTGCCAGAGAGACTGGTTCAGTCCACTGAAATATTTTGTTTCCATCTTTAAAATAACAAGTTCTTAAAAGTTAGGATATTTTGATGAAAAACTAAAGTCCGTGACATTTCTTTAAAAATCCATAGTAATTCTGACAGCGCTTGACCATGTACCCCATATGGCTACCTGTCAATCAACTCGAAGGGGTTCTTGCTGAGGTTTTATTATTTCAAAGTTTACCTTGTAAACACTTTCAGGCGTTTTTCCACCTTTGACCTGTAAAAATGAAGGCTCTTCCTCTTTTTCTCCCTTAAGAGACCGTACCACATCCGCTCCAGTACTTCCAGCAAGGAAATTGTGAACATGTTTGAGACGGCAATTGTAACTTACCCTTCTGCTTGGTCACAAGAGATGGTATCCCTTCTGAAAAAGGTGAGCCAGGAGAAAGGATGTTGGAAGGAAGTCAAGAAAGGAAGTGTGCAGCCTGGTGTCTGGTTAGAAGTCAAGATGTGGTCAGGATAACACACATTTGTAGAATGGGTCTTGTGACTAATCATTTTCATGTACTTGGCTTCCTTAGTTTAACCCGTGGGTGCCTCTGGATATCTCAAGGCCTTCTCGAACTCATTGTGTCCAAAGTGTAATTCTTAATCTCCCTGGATTCCATGGGTCTCTTTCAGTGTTCTGTTTCCCAGTGGCTGGTCCCTTCACCAGGGCTCACTCATCATCTCCGCATCTGGTCCATCATCTGATCCTAATTTACACTTTCAGTAGCCACTGTCACTTTAATTGCCCTTCATCTCCGAGGCTTTCCTCTAGATCAGCTGCCATCAAATCCTTTCTGATTTGTTGCATGCTTCTGCCACTCCACTCTCTTTTCTTCTCTTCCCCATATTTCAGCAACTTCTTATTGGTCTTCAAATAAAGATCAAACTAAATTGTGTATTACAATGGTTACAAATAGCCTCTCGAGCTTTGGGAATCTGGTCACCCTTTGGTTGGTTTGGCTATTCTGTCTTCTCCAATTCCTTAGGTAATATCACCATAGTTTTTGCACATGATAGTCTCTCCTGGATCACTGCTTCACACCTTAGCTCTTCTATCACCTTCCATGGGATCAATACAACTTCACGTGATTTTCTGGCTGATGATGGCCCATATATTGCTTTCTACAACTCCATTGTAAGAATAGAAACCAAGGGAAGCATTTTGACACTGCTCTGTCAATACTACATTGCCACATGGTCAATGGATGTGTCTCCTTGAGCAGTGAATGAGCTTGTTTGACTACTGTTGAGTTGAAGTCCTATGTTGTACATGGTCTGGAGTTGCATGTGAGCCCAGTACAGTAAAATCACATATTGACTTCAATGGGTCATAAAGTGAAGCAACAATACAAAGAAAAAAAGAGTTGCTAGCCATTTTACATATTTGTAAACACAGCTTCATGTCTTAGCTCTGTAAAGCCATGTTCACTTCATACTGTTTTTCATGATTTGAGCTTGGTAAGCCAAGGTTTAGAAAACAGACTTGCCCAGTGGGAGAGTCAGGAAGGGAAGTCCTGCTGAATTCCAGGGACAATCCATTTGTACCCATCATGTAACAAGCAGTACTTCTAGTGTTACCCCAAAGCATGCACTCCCCACTGGATTTGCATGTGAGTAGGAGAAGGGGATCACTGTCTTGTCAAACCATTTGCTTCATTTCTTCTGCAAAGAACTCCCCTTGGACACTTGGCGCAGAACACTTAGGGGAAATTTTTGGGGCCCACCTATCTGGTCTTCCTTGTGACAACAATGCTTGTATTTCATGGGCAGCTACTTGAACCTAATCCAGACCAACGATTTTCCCACTTGACGGACATTCAGAGTTTCCCTTACATGAGTGGCATGAACTGGGACGCAGTGCTGCAGAAGAGGCTCGTTCCAGGCTTTGTTCCAACCGTAAGTCAAGTCTAACAAGCCCTAACAGGCCCCGCCCTCTGTCCATTTACTCTGTGTACAAGTCCACGCAGGGCCACGTTTGATGATCCCACCAGGAGTGGAAAAATGCCCCAGTACTAGCTTTACAGTGGAGAAAACAGAGAGATACATGGAGTAATTGGACCCCCCAAAATCACACAACTGGCCAGAAGCTAAACTGGGGTTCCAATCCAGGGAGTCGATGTCTGGGCTTGTAGGCTATAGCCATGTTTTGTATTGTAAGAATTTCTAGTCTCCCAAATAGTTATTTCCAGAAATATGTTGGTTGAAAAGAGCAATCTTTTTTCTTCTTGCAAGGATGTAATCTTTGATGTCCTTAGAAATCTGTGAGTTGCTTAGTGGGAAACTTCATCCCAGGATCATTCCTCTTCTTTTCTAAGTTTTACTGTATTGACCATAGTTGTAAGAGCTATTAATTGCAGAGAGATAACTCCCATGGGGTGAGTACCCAAACAAGAGTCACTGTGTCCCACTGTACACTGCTGGATTAAGCTTAGGCAGGGCCACTCCTGAGGCTTCTCTCTCCTCTCTGTCTTGGATGTGAGTTGTACCACTGGGCAGAGAAACATTGGCAAGAATAATGCCCTCCTGCAGACTCTTGAGTTTTTGTTCAAGTCCAAGTGAGGCACTTGTTCTGGGGACATGAACACATGATGTTGCACTGAATGGCTGAATAGTTGCACTGAATGGCTGTCCAGTGAGTGTGTCAAGTGAAAACCCTGTGGAAGGAAGGACAGAGCAGTGTGGCGAAATCCAAGAATATAAGTGTCTACCTTAGTGAGCAGCGGGAAAGTAGGGAGATATTTGTACTTGGGTGCATGGCTGAGGTATGCCTATGTGAGATCTTGGATAGCACCTGATGCAAACACAAACTCCCTTCTGTTAGCTCCTCCTGATTCTTGTGAGAAGCTCCGCCTTACAGATCTTGGGCCTTTCTGTGAATCTGACTCATTTGGAGAACTTAGAAAGTGACGAATTCTTGGCCTCATGTTCAGAAATCCTGATGCTGAAATTTGGTTGGTGACCTTGGAAGCTTAACAAGCAATTGCCCTGGTTCTGATCTATGTGGTCATTGGAACAAACTGAGGAACTCAGGAGCTCAGACCTTAGAAATATTATTTTAATATGGTCTCCTCCATTACTCACTGAGGGATAGTTAGAAGTGTATAAAAATAAATAAACTATACAATCAAAGAATGCAAATGAAAATGCTGGCAGTCAGTGCTATAAAACCTCAGCGGGCATTCAAGTTATTATGCTTGAACTGTTCCCCTTAGGACTAAGTACTGTTCTCTGCGTTAGGCTTGTATGGTCTTAGGAATGATGCAAGTATCTAAGGACTGAGTCATGCTTTTCTCTTTACAGAAAGGCCGGCTCAATTGTGACCCTACTTTTGAACTGGAAGAAATGATTTTGGAATCTAAACCTCTTCATAAGAAAAAGAAGCGCCTGGCCAAAAAGGAGAAGGAGATGAGGAAATGTGACTCCTCTCAGGTAGGTGGGTCCCCATCAAGCCAGGGAAGGGCAGTTCATTCCAGAACTGCTGTTGGGAGGTCATCTGGAAGCCTGCTTTTCCCTGGTGTTAGGGGTTTATGGTAATGAGATAGGCACAGCTGCCATCGCCCCTAGGCTGTCTGCACCTCCTTGATGACAAGCACCAAGCAGCACCAGAACACAGGTCCCCAGGCTTTGAAGGACATCTTTATTTCCCATCATGTCTCCCAAAAGGTGTGATACAGGCTGCTGAAGGTGCATGTACAGGAGTCCCTGACAGGGGCGTGGAGGGTGGGTTAACCACTTCTGCGTTAGCAGTTGTTGACAGAGGTTTCTGTCCTGCCCAGTTCCCACAGTCGTTAAGTCCTAAAGAAACACACAGAGGACTGCATTAATTATAAACTGATTGGCCTAGTAGCTCAGACTACTTATAACTTCTTATAACTCTTACAACTTCTTGTCTATGTTAGCCATGTGGCTCAGTACCTTATTCAGTGAGGCAGTCACATCTTGCTTCCTCTGTGTCTGGGTCACAACTGCAGACTGAGCTTTCTTCTTCCCAGAATTCTCTGGTTCTCATTGCCCTGCCTCTATCTACTTCCTGCCTGGTCGCCCCGCCTATACTTCCTGCCTGGCTACTGGCCAATCAGCATTTTATTAAAAATAATACAAGTGACAGGATAAAAGACCATTGTCCCACAGCAAGCAGTGAAACTGTGACCAATCTCCACTTGCGGATTTGATTCGGGTTGTTCAACAAATAGAGGCTATTGGCTATTTGAGGTCCCTTGTGCGTCAGCTAAGCAAGCCTGTGTTTCTTTGTTATGCTCACCTTGAAGACCTGTCTTCTTCAAGAGCACCTTGATGCCGTTCAGAAGGAATTTATCATTTTCAACAGAGAAAAGTGAGTAATGGGGTGAAGACCAGCAGCTTGAAATGACGCTATTTAGGCAGATTTAATTTGCAGAGATTTGATCGATTTTAAGCTCTTATTTTTCTGATTCTAATATGCAAATATAGGATAAAAATTTTGAAATTTCAAAAGATTTTGTTTTCTTCCAGTGTTTTTTTTTAACTGATAAATAACCCTAGTGTCATAGTTTTGCTTAGGGGAACTGGATTGTAATCACAGTGACAGTTTAAACAGTTTTTATTTTAACATTTGGGGGAACAGGGGCAGTCATTGGACAAGTTGCAAGAGTTATTTCTCTCCTTCCACATGTGGGTCCCAGGGATTAAACTCAGGGTGTTGGGCCTGTTGTTAGTAAGTGCCTCTACCCCTTGAGCCATCTTGCCAATCCAACACATGATTTTTAAGAGTTTTCTTAGCTCATACCTCTTTATAAATTGAGGCAACCCTGAATGGACTCAGCAGGTTGTATTTATATATTTATTCATTTTTATTTGCAGCTTCAGTTGTTAAAGAGGAGGAGGGAGTGAACTTGGGAGGGGCCTGGGTCAGACAAACGAGGGGTGGGACGGAGGAAAGGGAGTGAGAGAAATGATGTAATTATATTTTAATTAAGTTTTAAAATAGTAAAAAAATTATTCAGTTATATTCTATTGTTTCAAAAGTTTAAATTCTTTTTTTCCTTTGAATGAACCATCTCTTTCTCTCTCTCTCTCTCTTTCTCTTCCTTAAGAGTAAAGAAAGACTTTAATCAAAGACAAGCAAATCTAGCCTTGGAACAAGCCAAAAACAACCCAGAAGAAGAGGATGGCCAGAATAACAATCTGTGAAGCGTCATCACCTTCGGGGGACAGTTCTTGGCACCTGGCCAGAAACTTCTGATTATTGCATCCAGAAGAGCTAATGGCAGTCCTTACCTCTCCACACCTCATGACGTAGAGAATGTGAATGAATATCCTTCCAAGGTGGCAACACTCTGCAGCGAAGGGAGCCCTGGTTCTGAGCTCCTCGGATCTGACTGCGCCACATTAAGTCTGTGACCTTAAGCCAGTCATTGAACTTCCTCCTTTTTAGTTCACCACTCGGAAGGTAGAGGGTTCTGTCAGCCTTTAGTCTGTTAATGCTACAGTTATTGTTCTAAACAGCTTTTATTTTTATTTTCAAATGAACATTTCAGTGTAGGTTTATTTTTTTTCACCCTTTTTGATGACATTGTGAAAATAGACACTGTATGCAGTGAGCCTCTTCAGGGCTAGAGAATATTATACAGAGGCCGGAATTCCAAGGCCTGGTTAGACAGGAATAGAATATTCCATAGGGAATATATATGGAGGTCAGATTAGGAGTAATAGAGACTCTTAAGACCTTGCAGGGCGGGGACCTATGTTGGCATGGTATCTGTTAGCAAGGACCTATTGTGCGCATGGCCTCTCCACCTCTCTTCAGGGATATGGCCTTGCTCAGTTGAACTTGAGACTGATGGGAGGAGCAGCTAGCAGAAGTTTAATAAGCACTAAGCAGAAGTTTGGTAAATGCTACAAGCTGTGATATTTTCAGCATCGCAGTTGTACAATATTGGACTCTATTTGCCAGTCTCTGGTGTGCCTGTCCCTTGAGGGCCGATTTTCCTCAGGATTGGCAGAAACCTGCTTCTGGAGAGGGTCAGAGAGTGCTGCCCCAATGAGGGCAGGATTGCTTCAGTGAATCAATCCTCACAGGAGAGTCACCTTGCATGTTAAAATTGGAAGCTGGTGAAACTTCCCCTTGAGGGAACTCCTAACTCCATGTGGCTCAAGAGAAGGAAAATTTAGCCAGTCCGTTGCTTTTCTGTCATGAAACATCACTTTTTTTGTTTTGTTTTGCTTTGTTTTGTTTGGTCCCTTATTTTTCATATTGTCCAGCTAAAATATGGAACAATTTACACATGGCCACAGACTAGAATTACATTTAAAGCAACAGGATGCTTACAGATCCCAGAGGTCAAGTTCAGGGAGACTAATGTCCCCACATTATCCTCACTGTGAGGTGTCCGGCAGGAGTTGCCTAGCTGCTTAAAACATCACTGATGCCTCACTCTTTCTTGTCTTCATATTTCATTCGTGTGCAAAGTGTAGTTCATGTAAATGTGCGCGTCACGTAACTACTCTGTACTGATGCAAATGAAATCTGGAAGGATCTTTTTGGATGCCTACTGGTGCCACTGGGTGGACTCAAGGAGGTGGGCTTTAGAAAGCATTGTTTTCAACGCCTGAAAACTGAGGCCATCTAGTGGTCATCATGATGACAGCAAGCTGGCTCAAGGGACCTGATCGCTGTCTTGCGGAAGACAGACAGATGGAAATAGATGGTAGACACTGCAGCAACTAAGTCTGTGCAGAAAAGCAGGAGCTGAGCCCAAGACCAGCATTTATGGTTCTCCAGAATTTTTGACATGGTTGTGACAGTGCCTATCTACTAAGAGCAACCATATTTTTTTTAAAGAATCAAAACCTACTTTTTTTTTTTTTATCCAACTCTTATCTCTGAAGTTCTCGTGTGTTATTTGTGATATTCTGGTCATGTTTCGTCACTGTTTAATTCAAAGCACTTGCCCTGACTTTCAGGACGTTGAAAGGGTCAGACATAGCAACAGTGAGGTGACTGGACTCTGTCCCAGGCTGTCACCTTGACCAGTGTCAGGGACAGCACACACCCCAGCTTCCGCCTTTTGTCTGTCTGTACTGAGGACCTGATGTGCGATGGATTACCTTCCTCCACCTGGCTCCTCCTTCTCCTGGATCTTGGTGGCATCCTCCAAAACAGCAGCTTTCAGAAACGGTTTCCAAAGGCCAGCAAGGCCAGCAGACCTGTTCCGGGATGATGTAGACTGTTTAGCATCTTTAAACACTAAGGTGGGATAGGAACCCATGGGATCTCTGAAGTTCAAATTCCTAGCTTTTATTCCCATTGGGCATCTTTCTGAGTCCTGCTGGCTTTCAGAACTGGGATGTGCTAGTTCTGGTGCAATGTGAGGTTGGGTAGATGTCTAGTGCCAGTCAGATAGTGGCACGCAATGTGATTCAAGTAAAAAAAAAGACATGATACTAGGTCTGTATCTCCACAGTAGAATGTGTGCTGAGCATGCACGAAGGCCTGGGTTAGGTCCACGGCACCAGGAGAAACAGAATCACTGCATCTGGCTGTAAAGAATAACATTCTGAGCACAGCCCACTGCTAAGCATTATAAAGAAGAGATTTAAAACCCAAACCAAAACTTTCCCCAGTGCTCCTGGTGATTGCTTCTTGGTTTTATTCCCTAATTTGAGCAAATGTTAGCACCTCCCAGATGAAACATCCCTCAGTTATACTTCTGAGAAAAATTAGGACCGAGAACATCAGAAATAATGTGACTATTCCATTGCTTTTTCTGCTACTTGAAGAATGGCTCCTAGGAGTTTCCTCCCGTACCGGTCAGAGCACCTGAAAGGACTGAGCAGGGTCTGAAAACCAGAGTGTCCTGCCGGTGACAGCACTCCCTGCACTGCAGTGAACTGCCATCTCCAGGGATTCCCAACGGCCCAGAGTGGAGGGGTGGGACAGCCTTACCCGTGGAGCAACCCTAGCCATGGTCCCCACTCCCTGGATGGATGGAAGGAACCTGCTAAGGGCCAGTGACCCCACAGCAGGCTTGGTGTTGGCTGGGATGTTCTTTAGGACAGGAATGAATCTCAAACAGCACAGAATATTGCTAAATTAATTACAGTAATCTAATTAATTAGTAGATATCCAGAAACAACTGGATTTCCTATTACTATGGTTTTCTTAGTGGACACGTGGAAAAGAAACTAAAAAAAGGGTCCTGATGCAGTTATTGAGACCTGTGTTGCTTTTCAAGGTTGCCAGGGATGCTGAGTTTCAATGCTTCAGTCGCTCAGTGAATAGGCAGGCCAAGCACTTTGCTGAGCTCCCCCATATCCCTGTGTTCCGTCCACATAAAATCTGCCTCCTCCTCCTGTCCACCTGTGACTGCTCTTCACTGTGAGTTGTGCGTCTGCCCAATGTTAGACACTGAGACTCCAAATTTCATTTTTCTGTGCTGTTCTGAACTGGTGGCTGATTTAGAAGCCCCCAATTTAAAAAAAAAAGTATGCTTCTGTTGAGCCATAGCATATGTGATATAAATGTGCCTGCACAGATTAAAATGTCATCTGTAACAACATGCCCTCGGCCTCCCTTTGTCAGCTGTGTGTGTATGTTTGGCCATCCCAGGTCACCTGTTCTTATTCTACTTACATTGGGGAGGATGCGCCTCCAGCAGGGACAGTGTTGGAGAGCTGTGTCTGTACATTTTAGTGCATTCACGGAGGGAGTGCCACCAGAATCCCACCTTCTGCCTTTTACTATTTCCTCAAGTTTACACACAACCTGTGTGTCTCTTTTAGATCTTCTGTGCCCCTAAGGGTGCAGAAGGTTTCTTTCCTTATGCCGTAGCCACAGGTGGATAGTCCAAGGCCTATTATCTGAGATAGGACAACAGGCTCTGTGGGACCTCTCAGCTAACTCACAGGCTCACAACAGCTCCACAGTCAGCAAGCCACAAGCTCCTGGAGTTAGTGGCCTCGGAGTTCCGCATACCCGCTGCCCTGTTGTGTAGGCCATGCTTAGTGTCCTGTATGCCGTTCCCAGTAGCCAACCAAGCGCAGATCAGCATCCAGCCTGCTAGATTATGAAGAGTGCCAGCCTTAGTTATGTGATCTCATTTTGCAGGTTTCTCTGGTCCCTTTATTTTCTTGGGTTTTGTTCCCTCTGTGGCCGGTTGTATCTGGAGAGCTGATTCTCGAAAGTTCTTTGGAACCAGAATGCCTTCGCTATTCTTATCCCTGTTCCGTGTTCCTATTCCTGACCTGGTCAAGTGTGACTCAGCTGCTGAACACTTCCAGACTCCATAGGTATGAAGGTTAGCCAATGTGTCTCTGTCATCAATATTTTAGAAAGCTGTTTCATCTTTCCCAAAACACTGCATCCTAACTAAGATCATTGGAAGTACCGATGGCTCCTTTTAAAGCCACGCAAACCTTTACCAGGCTTAGCTGTCCCTTGGTCATGAAAAGAGAGACATGCTTCACCAGTCTCGAGGGTGACCAAACTTATCCCCTTTGGCTAAGAATATGGAGGGAATATCTCTCTTCTGGGTTCACTAGGAAGGCAAAACAAAAACCTGGAGATGCCAGTGACTGGTTTTGCCTCCACAAGGAATGAGCTTTACTGAGGCAGAAGTGCTTCTTCAGGAAGGCTGGACAGAAATGGAAAGTTACTTGGGTTCACCACTTACAGTTAGCAATGCTGTGTCTGACCAATTCTATCTGAGCTCTTCAGACATCCTAAAACCTCACTTCAAGCCCCACCCATGTACCAGTGGATACCTCACCACTGAATGCCCTACCTAAACAAGAACTTTATCCAGGGATGTTTCCCAGCACAGAGAGAGATGTGATGGAGGTTCAGTAGCCAAAACTATCCAAGAGCCCAGAACTGGGCTTTCATTTCTTTGTTATTTGTGGGTTATATTTGGTTGGTTGTTTGTTTCTGTTTTTGCAGTGCTGGGGATTGAACCTACGGCCATCTGCCTGGTAGGTAAACAAATACTCTACCCCTAGGTTGCATCCCCAACCCTGGACAACATTTAAGACTCATTACGCTAATCAGATCCTCCAACTTCCTAATGAGCACAGGGAAGCTCCCAGAAGAGAGGGCACAGTCAGGAGCCTTTTTCAGACACTCGCTGGTCTCTTTGAGATGAGCTGAAGAAGAAAATGGTGTGGATTCAGCTGGGGGCTTTTCCTTCAAGCCCAGGCTTTGAGAAATAAGTAGGTCATCTTTATATAACAACATAGAAACAAGGATTGGCTGAAGACAGAAGCACACGAAAGAACAATAAAACAAAACCCTTTACGAGTTCTGTCTTAGAGTCAGCTGGACTTATTCCCCAATATATGTTTTTTATATTAATAATGAATGTGATTGTTTATCAGAAAACCTTAATTATTCTCCACAGTTTCAACTGCTGTTGTCAGGTCAATGACCAACGGTTCAATCTCAATGAAAACTGTATGCAGTTACCTCTGCTGTGTCAGAGTCAAGTTTGCTGTTAATTTATCTACCAACTGTGTCTTATTGTGAGGGTTCTTTCTCTTAGGCTTGTGTATTTTTTTATTTGGTATGTGTGTATGTGCGCGTGCGTGCGTGCATGCGTGCATTAAACGTGTACACTTTTGTGTGGCTGGGCATCTATATGCATGATCCTAGCGACGAGAGGAGGGCATCAGATGTCCTGCTTTATCACTTTTCCCCCATGGGAACAAGGTCTCTCTCTCCCTGAGCCTGGAGTCAGGAAGCTCAGTTATCCTCCTTTCTCTATCCTACCCAAGTACTCGGGTTACAGACATACTTGGTGGTCATACCCAGCTTTTGATGTGGATGCTGGGATTGGAACTCAGGTCCTTATTCCTACACAGCAAGCACTCTTAACCACTGAATAATTTTCCCAGTCTCCTTGAGTTTCAGGATCTTAGGTGAAATGGTATTGCGTGCACAAAGGACTGGAGAGCAGTGATAGTAATTTTGTAATTATTTTAATAACCAGGTTTACATTAACAGTCACTTGATGAGCTTTTTTTCTCTTTAATCTCAGCTAACTCAATACACAGTTTTCTTCACGGTTCAAACCAAACAGCTCTTCAGTTTCTGAGCTGCCTCACAGCTAGCACAGGTCACAGGGAGACGCACTGTCTGTCCATAGCCACCAGACACAGAACTGAACACCCACACACCACATCTCAAAGGGGAATTACGAGGAATGCTGGCTACCTCGGCCAGCCCATGACTGCATCGGGGCACAAGCTGGGGCTGTCTAGGGGAGAAGACCTGGGGGCTTGGGGCAGGAATCAATATTGAGAAGCACTCACCTCTTGGTAGGGACTTGGTAGGATGAACAGAAGGGAGTCCAGAGTTAGGACTCAGGTCTTGGGAGATGAGATGAGAGATTTCAGAGTATCATCATAAAGAAATGACCCAAAGAACCACTGGACTTTGAAGTGGGGGGAAGGGTATTTGGAGGACGACTATAATTCTATTAGTTTCAAAAACTTAGGAGTAAAAGAACTATCTCCACTGTGGGAGCTGATTTAACTGCTCCAGAAAGATGGTCTCAACCACTCAAGCCTGAGGCCCTTCAGAACAAATGTCAGTAGGTTGTCATGGGGGCTTAGAAATAACTTGAGCTTTGGAGATTACATGGTTTTCTTCAAGGGGGCTGGGTGGAAAGCCCGGATAACAAAAGCTTCTTGAGAGAAGTTAGTACGCAGCATGTCCTCCCACCCTTGGATGGAATGCCAGTGAGCTTGAAGGAAACCCTCACGCCTTGTCGGTTTCCTTCCCAGAAACCCAGTAACCGGGGCTGTCTGATGTATCTACGAGCAGAACCAATTTAAATATAAAAATTTAACTCAAGGAACATGCTGCTTAGAAAAATTCTCATATTAAGAAAATAGTGGAGGAGGTGTCAAGGGATTCTTGGCAATTTCTATGCTTGGATGTTACTAATAGTGAATGAAGAAAGGGAGGGATCCCGAGATGGTGCCGGCCAACCTTGAGGGCTTCAAGAAACTCTCACAGGAAACGCTTGAGTGGAACAAAGTTTCAGCACAGCGGCACATTGTGGAAGTCCCAAGTGCAGTGCCGATGACTCAGAGAAGGTTATTTTTCATGACCAGAGAGGCCCTGGAGGGACCTGTTCGTCTCAGGCATAGGAAACCACCACACAGTTGTGGTGGCCCAGAATTAGTTAATTTACATGTCGCTTCCGCTCTCTGGTGGCTATGGGTGGTACTACAACCTATACTGCAGCCAAGCCTGGCTATTGAGGTATATATAGCGTACACGCTGCAGATCCAGAACACTCCCTATAAAAATCTTTCTGAGTTCCTGGAGAAATCCCTAAATCTTTGAATTGTAATTCAAGACTACATCCCCCTCATTTTCTTCTGCTAAAAGTTCTTTTAAATTGAAAGCACCATGAGAGCTCTAAAATAGTAAAATTCCCTGTTAGGAAGTTGAATGAGCCTTTCCCATGATTGGAGCAGAAACTAGCTTGCTCAGGGAAATCCTCTTCCTCTGCTATTTCCAAATCCATTCGCGGTCCAACTATTCGTGTTTATCTACTTCTGAGTTTTATGACAACCTGAAGTCAGGGTTGGGGGCCCTGTGTAGCACAGTGGCAGGATGCTTGCCTAGTTCGTGAGAGGGCCTGGACTCCATTGTCCAGTCCCACAAAACAAAATGAACAAAAATCCTCCACCTCCAAAAACACAAAAACAAACAAAAATCACTTGCTGGCAGAGATGGAGATTTCTCCTAAGTTCTTAGAAGGCGTGTGAACCCTGCTCTGACCCTCAGAGGACTTAATACACAGTGTGCTGTATCTTACCAAGTGGAGCCTCCGCAGCACTGAAGTCGGAGCCCAGGTTGATAGCATGTTGCCTGCAGGAGAGCCTACTGGCTTCTGTAAACCCTGTCTTGCTCAGAGAACCTGGTTCACAATTGGTTTTGGAAATAGTGTGGCAGGGGCATGGCACTTCCAACTCTGACAGACAAAGGAGGTGCAAACATTGCTGCCTGCTCCTCTTCTGTGCCATGCCAAGAAGGGTGCGTCATGTCACTTCCTGCATCTCACTCTGGAGATGTTAGTACCAATTAAAAAGTGGCAGTCCACCCCTGGGACCTGCCAGTGGAAGAGGAACACATGGCTCAGGATTGAAAACAGGGTTATGCATTGTATTCTGCCGCTATTCAAGGCTGGCTTCCCTAAATCTCTGCTTTACTCCCAGAGAAGCTAACATTACTACTAGGGATCAAGATTCAGAATAACTGAGAAAGCCCGTTTTCCAGAAAGAAAACCCCCGAATGTGTTTGGATCTGAGAAGGTCAAGAGATAGTCACTCCCATCACCCTTGACTCTATCTCTGCCGGGATCCTAACTCAGTGGGCAAGAGCATGTGCCTCCCCTCAGCTTGCAGACAGGAGCATAAGAGCTGCCTTCCCAGGACCGAGAGGAAAGGCGTGGAGACATCACTGCTCTCCCCCCACCGGAGCCTGTGCTGCACTCTCCACTGCAGCCTTTGATGAGCACCAAGGAAGAAAGGAGACCCCTCCCTGTGTTCTGCCTGTGTGGCCGTCACAACCCAGCAAGAGGATTACAAAGCAGCATGAGAAAGAGGCCCAAGTAAACACTGGCATCATTAAACAGGTGGAAGAACTGGCTGGATTCTGACATTTAAGACATGATTAAAGAAACAAAATCTACTAGGCAAGGATGTGATGAAGTCCAGAACCCAAAGACCTCGTGTCTTCTCTGCAGATCCCAGGGGACTGTGGTGCAGCACCCAGCTGCCACACGTGGCCATTCTCCGTGGAAATGAATGTACATCATCAACACAACACACAATGCCCTTCTGCTCCCCCAGCCCACCCACCTCCCTCCTACACACCCCACTCCAGCCCCTTGGTGCCCTCCACCTTTCCCTGGGCTCCCACCACCCAATCACCCAAAGAAACCTTCGTGCCTTTCGTTCATACTCTTGACGTCCTCACTTTGACACCCCAGCTTCATCTGTCCCCTTGTCGTAAGATGCAGCGCTACATACGCTCTCAACACTATAATATACAGACTCTACCTTAGTGGCCTGTCTGATCGCATGCATGTAAGTGGGGGGGGGGGTCAAAGAAATCAAGGTAATGCATCAACAGAAATCAAAGCAATTCATAAAGCTAGGCAAGCGAGCATAACATTGGGGAACATAAGGCTTGAGGCTTATTGATTCTTTAGATCGCAACTGTTTGGATTCACTTTCCTTCTTAAATATCGGTGCACCATTTTGGCTTCAAAAAAAATCTCTTCTTGCTTGTGCCTCCCTCTGCGAGGGCTTGCTTAACTCAGGGATGTGATGTTAGAACGGCCTCCAGGGGGCGCCACGATGCGTTTGCTGGCAGAGCGGACACCCTCATCTACTTGAGTGCCTGCAGATGGAGACAAAGTCCCAGGGAGAAACAAGGGGAAAGAAGGGTGTTGGGGAAAGAGACGGTGAGTAACTTTAAGAGCAGTAGATCTTAAGAACTTTCCTGGTGCATAAGAAGCTTAACACCAAATCATGAACTTCACTTATTCATACTGTCTTGGTAGAAAACACACATTCCTCCCTAGAGTTCATCTGGTGCTGTGTGCGTAAATAATATTAACAAGAACATGGAGAAGGCTGCTTCTTCTGACTGTGGCTGGCCATGTGTTAAAGCCCACGGATTATTCCACTGCATCCTCACTACTGTGGTTTGGGAGAAATACAATTCACTGCTCCCTGACGAGCAGTCGGTTCAAGGCCACCAAGCTGGAGAGTCAAGGTCCCCTGTTTATGCAGCTAGAAGAGCTAATGTGTACCTGGCCTCATTCAGAAGGGATCCCCTGAATGTTTAAGGACTGGTGTGGCCATAAAGGTGAACACTCCAAACCGCTTGGCAACAGTAGTTACCTCAACGGCTTGGCAAAGTTACCTCAAAATTTTGAGCCCTTTTCTCTCCAGCTCTCCCTAAATCTCTCACAACCTTTCCTCCATGGTCTCTACTTCTGCTCCTTCCTTTCCCTTCTCTATACGCTGTGGCCTCTCCTGTAAATGTCTTTTCTGTCTTGTTACCTTGCTCCCCTCACATGTTCTTTTGCCATTGTAGAGAAGCAAACCTGCATTTATTCCCCATGCCCCCATTTAAAGACAACTATGGAGCAATTAATCATTCTCTATAGTAAAGAGTTCTTGGAGAATAGATGAGATGGGTAATACGGGGAACCCATGATAAATATGCAGTCTGTGGAAATCAGTGGATGTGAATGCTGGCATCATTTTCAATATGGAGAGGAACTAGGCTCCAAGAAGCTGCTGCCGAGGAACGTGAAAACTAGTCTGAGCTTTATGCACACTGAGATTTGAACACACACACACACATGCGCACGCACACCATAGTTCTCATACACTGATAGAGAAGACTGCTATGAATTCATGATGGGAATCACTTCCGTCGCCCTGCACTCAGCTAGGTCCAGTCTCTATGTAGAATTTGCTAGTGTTTGACCTTGACCTTGAACCTGGCAAGGCCTTGTTTGACTTTCTTACCAAGACCACTTGCTGATTAGGAAAACTTTCCTGTGCCCAACACTGATCATCTCCCTTCAGAGAATACCAGCGCTGGGCGGGGAAACGTATTTCACTTGGGTAAGTTTGCAGCCTAGGGACACTGGGCTTTTCCCCTTCTCCTCCTTGCCTCTCTTCATCAGCTCCTTCCACTCACCTGACAGGCTAAATCCTGACTGATGGAGGTTCCTCACTGGCGGGTTTGGCCGAGTGGGAGAGCCCCGAGTAGAGCCAGCTGGGGTGCCCCCCTTGGGGGTGGTGGTCAAGTCAAACACTGGTCCGTCATACATGCCCCTTGGGACGGCATGCAGGTCTGCCATCTGCAGTCAGAGAAACATATCACCAGGCATTCTGACATTCAGTGAACCAACAGTGTAGAAAGTACTCTGGGAGGTGTAAGTGTATCAGGGAAAAGAGGTTGTAGAGAGGAGTCCAGGAGAAACCAGCAGAGATGGATGTGAAATAAGAGACATCAACACAAGAAATTGAGGACAGAGATCATCCAGGAAGGCCTCTGTATTCACGAAATTCCATATAGAGCAGTGATTCTCTACCTTCCTAAGGCTGCAGTCCTTTGACACAGCTTCTCATGTTGTTGTGACCCCTCCCCCCAAGTGATGAAATTATTTTCACTGCTACTTCATCACTGCAATTTTGCTACGGTTATGAATCATAATGTAAATACGTGTTTTCCAATGGTCGTAGGCCATCAGAATCATTCGACACCCTCCCCCCGCAGGTTGGGAACCACCGGTCTTCTAGGATCAAATGGCTCTTAGATGGTGTTGGGCTTAGGGGAGGCAAACAGCTGAGTGTGGACTAAATCCTGATGTAGATGGCAATGTTGGCAGTGGAGGAACCGGAAAGTATGGCTGGAAGCAAGAACATGATGGCATAGAGTTCTGCTGTCTGAACTGCTGGAGAAGAGCCAGCAGGAAGGACAGGAGTCTCAGACGAGGTCACATGCACTGCCGGCGTGAGGTCCCGTGAGAGACCCACCCGTGAGTTTTCAGGGCTTTTCACATGTCAGGCTGTGAAGCCCTAAACTGAAGAGCCTGTGGTCTGACCCACTGCCCTTTGGCTGTGAACTTGCCTGGGGACTGTGGAGCCAAGCCAGAAGTATCAATCAACTCTGTGTTCTGTGTTGGAATTATGCCAAGAGCTGGGGCTCCTAGCTTTGTGAGTCATGCTGTGTCCCCCCAGGGGTATTTATGGTCTATGAGATTAATGTGGTGAGACCACCCAAGGCGGGAGCAGAGCCTGCATGCATTGCAAGTGCCATTGCATTGCTGGCCATAGTCTGGCAATGGGAACATGCAGCCTTATGGGCCCGACAGTGAAGATGGCCACGATGAGACCTCCATGGAGCCCTAGCCCTGTCTTCTGGGCAGTGACCTGGCACAGTGCAGCTGTTCCTCATGGGATGAGAAATGGTCTGTATTCCCCACCCAGGTAATGCTGTAGCTGTGGCGTTTCTGTGGTCCCAGAATCTGAGTCTTAATAAAAAAATGTCTATAGTGGCTGGGTGGTGGTGGAACACACCTTTAATCCCAGCACTCAGGAGGCATACATAGGTGGATCTCTGTGAGTACAAGGCCAGCCTGGTCTACAGAGCAAGTTCTAGAACAGGCTCCAAAGCTACAGAGAAACCCTGTCTCAAAAAAAAAAAAAAAAAAAAACAAAAAACCCCAAAAAACCAAAACAAAACAAAACAAAAAACAGAACAAAATAAACAAACAAAAACAAAAAATGTCTATACTGGGCAAGTTTGGCTTTTATCCCCTTCTCTAGTAAGACAAAACTAGAGGAGGGGCTCACATTTCACACCTTCATCTCAGTCTCAGGGCCTGGTCTAACTTTGCTTTGTGGAGCCCTCAAGTTCCAAGAAGGCCTGAAAGCTGGAGAAGGAGAAGAGGGAAAGAAAGAAAAGGCCAGGCCCTATCTCTACATCAACCCAAACTCCTCTCTCTCTCCTCTCTCTCTGTGTCTCTCTGTGTGTATGTATACATGTGTATGTGTGTAAATGTTTGTGTGTGTGTGTGTGTGTGAGAGAGAGAGAGAGAGTGGGGGGGGAGGCAGAGAAAGAGAGAGGCATTTTTCCCAGCCAAGCAACCTTGGGCAGGCTGGAAGAGAGATGGCCTGGGTGTCAACCTGTTCTCATTATAAGCCACTGGGAATAATTTTTCTATGAAAATATGTTATCATAATATCAACTCCTTCAAATTTTAAACTAAAGGACTATAATAATGTGGAGAAATTATTTGGGGAAATAAAAACTGCCTTGGACCAAAACGTTGTTAGAATTCTTCCTTGTAGCCTGTGGGTCCTGTGCAGTATTTCTTCAGCATCAAGCTCCTACCGTGCCTTTCCCTGCGATGGTCTAAGAAGGCTGGCCCTCTGAGTCCCAGGCACTGAATGCGACCCACTCCCTCCCTTACCCCTAAGTCTCCTTGGCACTCACCTTCCTCCTGGCTTTAATGCGCTTATAGACATAGTCCGAGAAGGGGCTGCAGGGAATGAAGCGGCCAGCCCCCTGGGTCACGTGCAGGTTGCTGTCTTCCAGCATGATCTTGCCCTGGCAGATAACCACCAGAGGTGCCCCACGCAGCTCCATCCCTTCAAAGATGTTGTATTCTGCAACCTGGACTCAGGGATGAGGGCAAAGTCAGAGCACGAGTATAGGGTGAAAAGAAAGAGGAACGGGGTTACCTTCTGTGTTTTGGACCCTGCCTTCAGTATCTCTAGGAACTGAGTCACCAAGTAGAGCCGGGCAAAGCTCAGGACACCCCTGGCTGCTTTGGTAAGGAACAGGAGACTAACATACCCTGAATAAAGATGCCTCAAGCAAAGGCATGTGCCTCACTTGTTATTAAGATCTTTAATTGAAATTCTATTTCCACTGCTGGCTGTATTGGAAACTCAGCTACAAGACTCCCAGGGGTGCTGCTGCATAGGGAGCCTGCGCTCAGTGGTAAGTGGTGCATCACATGGCCCTTTGGCTCCTCCCAGTGCAAAATTCCATAACACAACATGACTTGGTGTTTAAGCAAAGGGCAAACCCCAAACATGATTTCTGCCTACCTTCCTCACTTGTTTAGTGGGAGGACAGCTCTGCAAGGGGTTGAGGGTATTGGCTCTAGGATTTGAATGTCAGCTTTACCACCAGCTACATAAATTATTTACCTTCTATGCACTTTTAGAAACTAGACAAAACTCCAAGAAGAAGGTAACAGTACCCACCCAAATGTAGTAACGGTTCGTGAGATTCACTGACTAGACAGCAAGGTGCCTGACATCTAACCCCTTCAAGAATTATTTTTACTACCAAGTAGTCAGTTCCTCTTTAAGGTGTTAGATTTGGGCTTTAATCTTCTAGGAGAATTGGAGTGAATAATGAGGATATTTAACTTTCTCTTCATTCAAAACATAAAGTGTGTCTGAGCCCCTGCAATCTTGGAAGCCTGCGGAGAGGAGTTTCTCTTCCATGCCTCCAACCCCGAGGGGCTAGGAGTGCAGAGCCCCTCTGCTGACTACTTCACCCCAGAAAACAGGAGAAAGAAACAGTTTAAGGTTTTCCTATGGCAATAAAACTCAAGGCAAACTGGACTTCGGAGTATGTGCCTCTTTTACCAGCACTTGAGAAGCAAAAGTGTGGTTATCAGCAATTCACATTTGGAGCCTGACTGAGCAGAAGATCTTGCTTTCAAAACCAAGCAATACATAGACAAAACCAAAAGCTCTTTGGGGCTAGATTATTATTGTTGTCTACCCTAGTCTCTGAGCCTGGCCCACATCTATACACATCCTCCATCCCACCATCCCGTGCCTCACCGACTGGTGGTTCTTGGCAGAGACAATCTTCACAGCATCTGGATCCCAGATGACCAGGTCACTGTCAGAGCCCACGGCTATTCTCCCCTTGCGTGGGTACAGGTTGAATATCTTGGCAGCATTGGTACTTGTCACAGCCACAAACTGATTTTCATCCATCTTTCCCGTGGCCTATTGCAATACAAAGGGGGCATGTCTGTGCCTGTCTTCTATCAGTGCAAGGCTTCGGAGCTCAGAGCAAAGTGACCACAGAGGCCCAGGAGTACAAAGGTACTGGGCACAGATTCCATCTATCCTGCAAGCATGGGGGGTCACATGGGCAGTCTGAACGTCACAGGGAAAATGTGGAAATGTGCGACTTGACTAGAAGTAACTTCTGAACAGCGCTTTTTTTTTTCTAGCTATGTGCATTTACTTTACTTGAGCATTTACTTCTACTAATTCCAAAAAGGACCAGAGAGATTTTACAGAAAAAATGGGTGTCCTCCTGTTCTTTAGGTATATGTGTATTTGTATGTTCAGAGGATAGATATGCAAGGCCTTACAGATGGTGACCATGGTTATGCCTATGTTATTGAATTACATACCTTTTTTCAGGTATGTGTCTGAGTTTCTGAGTGACCTTTGTTGTGCATATATCAGGTTGCCCGGTAAAAAGCTAAAGTTAAACATTGCTAAATAATGAGGATACATTTTGATATAAGTGTGTCGGTGATGATTTTGTTGTCCTGTGACCATCACAGAGTCCTCTTACACAGTAAGTCATCTATGACATCTCTAGGGTCTTAATCTTAGGGAGCAGTTATGGGTTTCATATTGACAAGAATATCTGTATGCAGCATATCTGTGTTTTACAGTATTTTTTAAACAAATTTGCATAGTATTTCTAAAGATAAAACATTGTGGGAGTAACCAAACAATGACTGGCCCAGCCTCACACGCTCACCACAAGAGTGAGCCCACCCGCCACACTGCCTGGAGTGACAAATCCAGAAACTATTTGGCCCAGAAATCTAGGATAGAACCAAATACAACTGGAGAAAACAATGTCAATGTAATGATGACTAACAATATTCTGCTATATTCAAAGATTGGTGCCTAGCCCAATTGTCATCAGAGAAGCTTCATCCAGTAATTAATGGAAACAGATGTGGACCCACAACCAAACATTAGGCAGAGCTCAGGGAATCCTACTGAAGAGATGGAGGAAGGATTCACTAGGCAGAGCTCAGGGAATCCTACTGAAAAGATGGAGGAAGAATTGTAGGAGATATAGGGGTCAAGGACACCACAAGAAAACCCACAGAATCAACTAACCTGGGCTCATAGGAGCTCACAGAGACTAAACCAACAACCAGGGAGCCTGCATGGGACTGACCTAGACCCTCTGCATATATGTGGTAGTTGTTTAGCTTGGTCTTTTTGTGGGACTCCTAACAGTGAGAGCATGGGCTGTTTTTGATTCTTTTGCTAGCTTTTAGGACCCTAGTCCTCATACTGGGTCCCCTCATCCAGCCTTAATATGATAGATGGAAGGTGCTTAGTGTTACTACAACCTGGTATACTATTTTCTGTTGATATCCATGGGAGGCCTGCCATTTTCTGATTAGAAGTGAGGGAGGAATGGATTAGGGAAGGGGGAGGAGGAACTGGGAGGAGAAGAGAGAGGAGAAACTGCAGTTGGGATGTAAAACAAATAAATATTTAAAAACAGACAAAAGTCAACCATGTGAGAGAAGGGACAAAAAGTTTATATTTCTCTTTTCCTGAAGCAAAGTCTGAGTATAGAAAGAATTGGCTTCTGTACTGGGTGGTTTTGTGTGTCAGTTTGACACAAGCTAGAGTCATCAGAAGAAGGATCCTTGGCTGAGGAAATGCCTCCTTGAGATCCAGCTGTAAGGTATTTTCTCAATTAGTGACCAATGGGGGAGGGGGAGGGTACTGCCCATAGTGGGTGGTGCCATCCCTGGGCTTCTGGCCCTGGGTTCTATAAGAAGGTGGGCCGAGCAAGCCATGGGAAGCAAGCCAGTAGGCAGCTTCCCTCCATGGCCTCTGCATCAGCTCCTACCTCCAGGATCCGGCCCTGTCCTGACTCCCTTCAGTGGTGAACAGAAATGCTGAAGCATAGGCCAAGGAAACCCTTTCCTCCTCAGCTTTCCTTTTGGCCAGGGTGTTTTGTGACAGCAATAGAAACCCTAACTAAGACAGCTTCCTGGAAGTCAAGAAAAGGGTCTTGTCAGGTTGCCTGTGTAGATGAACAAGGCATTAGTTCAAAGACACTGTACTGGCATTACACATGGGGAGGGAGTAACTGTACAATGGATTTCTTATGACTTTTACTAAAATCTTGGGAAGTGTTTCATTGACATGGTTATTTCTTTCATCAGTCTTTAGGATACAAAGAGAGAAGATAAAAAGATGCTACTTGGCCAAGAGACACTGAGAGTCAATTTCTTGTATAATCTGGTGGGGTTCAAACACCCTCAGTGTGGGATACCTTTGGTGTGACTTGGTGGCATTAGACACCAACTCTAATGTATTGCTTGTCATTTCAAAGCATCATATCTAACCCTTTCAATAGAAGTTATAAAGCTCTTCCAACACCAAGAATGGATTCACTATCATTTTAAACACAGATTATTCATAAAATGAAGAAATTAAAT
The DNA here is from genome assembly GCA_004026605.1 of Ondatra zibethicus. Lineage (NCBI taxonomy): Eukaryota > Metazoa > Chordata > Mammalia > Rodentia > Cricetidae > Ondatra > Ondatra zibethicus. The sequence continues at coordinate 12,417 of PVIU01006311.1, read as the reverse complement.
GTATGGAAGCCGCCTTAGAGTTTTAGACCTCAGGAGTCATTTCTAGAAGGTGAGGTCTGAAGCCACATGAGCAACCTGGCTCCATGGACATTTCAGCAGGTCTAGACCTCCCCTACACCATAAGCATCCTCTCTAGAGCATCCCTGAGGGGCAGTGCCTTAGCTTGATTGGTGCCTGTGGCTTTGATTTGGCTCATTGATATTTTAGCCTGGGCCACCCTCCCATGACCACTTCAGTCCCTTACCACAGCCTTGTCCCAGATGACAGACATACGCTCCTCCACACCATTGGTGCCCTCAGGGATGGCTGTGAAGTTGTCCTTCCCAATGGCTTTCTGGGCAGTGCTGAAGGTACAGTGGGCACTTCCAGACAGCTGCAGATCACCGCTGGAAAAGGAGAAAGCGTCACATGACTAGGAGAGACAGCTGGATAACACTGGGGCGGGGGGAGGGGTGGGGGGCAGAATCATGTCTTCAATTTGAAGTCTCTATCCCTTACTAAGCTGTGTGAGTGAGCGTGGGTAGTTTCCTCCCCTCTCTGGGCTCAGTTACCAATCCAGAAAGCAAAGAAGAATTAGATCATGCCTTCTGTGGCAAATAACCAAGAATCAGATGAGGACTAGAGAGACCACTTAGTGGTTATTGCTGAGGCTGCAAAGGATCCAGGTTTGGTTCTCAGCAGCCACACTAGGTGACTAGCAACTGGCTCTAGCTAGTCCATGTTATCTTATCTTATCCCTTCTTCTGGCCTCAGCAGGCACCTTCACACATAAAGACAAGTAGGCAAGCATTTGTGTAGGCATGCGTGCTAGTATAAATACACACACAGACACACAAACACACACACACACACACACACAGATGTAAAAATATAAGAACTCAAATGACCAGTAGCCTGATATTGAGTCTCCCTATAATTACTGGGTAAGTGTCATCATGACAAATGCTTTGAGTTCTGACAAATAACTTTAAGTGCCTTGACTATCAATTGCTTAATCTGTAAAATGGTGATAATAGTGCCTCGCTCATTAAGTTGTTATAAGGGACATGGGTGAGTACAAGCTTGGCACATTACAGGAATCAACAGCTAGGACCTTGATTCACACTGAAACGGTGTCATCAATTGAATTGTCATGCAGAAAAGCCAGTTTTCTGTAGTCAAGGCTGCAGGAGAATTTGATGCTGCAGGCTCTAATCTACTATCTAGAACATACCACTATCCCCCAACCCAGGTGGCCCCAAGATGATTCCACAGAACACGTGGTATTCCTGCACCAACCTGGCCAGCAAGGAGTTGATGTAGTCAGGTGTGGTTGGGTCGGGGCTCAGAGGTGGGGATGTCACAAATGCAGCTGCCTTGGCCCAGTTCTTACTCCAGTAATGGGTTCCATCTATCCCGAGACTGGCAGTGATGGGTTCGCCAAAGACCACGTTTCCTGGAAGGAGTGGATGTCAGGTTCGCAAGAAATATATAGTGCTCCAGTGCAGCATATCTAATCAGAACTCTGAGTCTCCTCAAGGCTTTGTCTCTAGAGTGAGGCAACCCTGGCGTTCAAGTTTCTATTTGTGGCTTTTTTAGTCTGTTTTTCTAACAAATTTGTGTTCTGTAAATAATAATAGACCACTAGTTGTAAGGTGTGGTAGTAAACCTGACACTTTGAAAGAAATTTTAATTTTGACATGAAGAAAATAAAACTATATACTGATTATACAGGTTACAAGAGTCATGCTCATTTTGAAATATTAAAATGTCGAAGAATATGTCCTAGAACTGAGGATATGAGATGCTGTTTACTTCCCAGGCTTGTGAAAGGACTTAGCATACATGAAGGATCTGGCACATGGTAGATGCTCAATAAATACTAATTTCTTGTGTGCATGTGTGTCTCTGTGTGTGTTTTGCATGTGAGCACAAGTCCTTTTGGAAGGTATCTATGCATGTGTACACATGGGTATAGAGGCCAGAGGCCAATGTCGGATGCCTTTCTCCATTGTCCTCCATCTTACTTTCGGGGGCAGGGTCTCTCACTGAACTGGCAACCCAGCAACTGGACAAGATTAAGTGACCAGCAAGTTTCAGGGGTCATCTTGTCTTTATCCCAGAGCTATGACTACAAGGGCAGGCCACCATGCCAGCTTGCTGCTCATGTCTTCACGCTTGCAAGGCAGACACTTAGCCAACTGAGACTTCTCCCCAATGCTGGTTTCTTTATTGCCTATGCTTTTCCACTGCGGAGGTCCAAAGTCCTGAGTGTGCTCCACTTTGCTGGGAACTCCCAGTTCCTCCTGCTACAAGGACAAGATTTGGCCCTACAGTGTAAAACCCATTCTGGAGGATAAGAGGCTCTAATATGTTTTTATTTTGTCATTGTTTTATTTTTTAATCATTGTTAAATGATTAAACTATGCATCTGTCACCATGACAAACAATGACTTGGTACTGGAGTCCCAATAATATGAAATGCATTAAGATGGGCCTGGCCCTTGGATGCAGTATTGAGCTTGTATTGAGTGTTTAAAAAAAGAGAGAGAGAGTGATTCAGAAGGAAGTGCTTCTTCCCAAAGTTGGTTGGTCCCTCATTTCTCTGCATCAGCATCTTGGGATAGGAATATGCAGATAAGTCTTGGGCATCTTTAACCCTTTAACCTTCATCTTCTTCTGCCTTCTGCCATCAAGAGTTTGCACAATCATATTTTAGGAGGTTTCATAGCCAGGGTTATGCAGGTTTTGACTCATTTCAACTTCAATCAATTGGTAAGGACATCCCAGAATACTAGGTAGAGAAAAATTCTAACAATGCTTTTGCTTTCATTCGAAAACATCCATGACTGATTAGTGATGTCTACCGAAGAAAAAAAATACCAGTGGCTCACATATGCCTCCCTGCCTTAAGGGATGGTGTTAACAATGATTGACATAAATATGGGGCCTGGAAGAAATGAAGAAGTGAAATTTAAGGAAAACACTCAGCTATCACAAGAAACACAGCCTTAAGAGAGGACCAGCTGTTCCTTGGAACTACATTTAGGAGAGACATTGAAGAAAGTCAATTTCTCCATTGTATCTGAATTTGGACACTGGACCACACAGCTGATTCCATCAATTTCTTCATTCTAAGCAGGGTGATAATAATACATCCTATCACATGCCTCAGAGTTGAGAATTCTGCATTTAGAATTTTAATTTCATCACTTCATTGCATTGCTCTCTCTCTCTCTTTCTCTCTCTCTCTCTGTGTGTGTGTGTGTGTGTGTGTGTGTGTCTGTCTGTCTGTCTGTCTGTGTGGGTGGGGAAGAAGACTGGCCTAGGCCCTTGAACTTCTACGCAAGTACATTTTTACACAGAGAGACAACACCTACCCCAGCTTTAAGCTGTAACTTTTTAAGATTAATTATGAGCATCCGAGTTCTTAAAGAGCACTTTAATGCTCTTTAAGCATCAAAGATGGTGGTGGGTGATGAGGTCCTTTGGGATTTGAACAGAAACAGATTCAGGAGGAAGGAACAAACCTATACCCATCTTCCTGCTAGTGGTACTCTCAATTCTCTCTGAAAATGGCTGTCCAAAAGACGTTCCAAGCTTCAGTAACCTGACCCTGCTTTTCTTTTTTTCACCAAGTTACACATCTCCTTTACCCTTAGACAGACACAGCTGTGTGAGTTCCCCTTACCAGAAATTCACCTGCCAGAAGGCTAACGGAAAAAAGTTTCTACCATGAACTACAAGTAAGAACAACACACGCTTGAAAACAATCCATCCTCAGGGCTCCCTGGTTATTCTGAGCCTGGGAGTTTAATGTACTGGGTGGTCAGGGCTCACAGAGTAAGTATGGGGGGCTCTCCTCCTCTTTGTTTTCTCTTCCTCTTCCCACCCTATCTCTAGTAAGGAGTATTTAACTGCTCACCTGGTTTCCCTGAACACCTCTATCTAGCGGGTTAGCATCATTACCTACCGAGAGCCAACAAAGCAGGTTTACCATGATCATGGAGAAATGGGAAATACCCCAGAACCTGACTTCTAGGAAGACATCTGGACACCTAGAAAGAGTCCTCTCCCATGGAATAAGGGATACCAGTCTCCAGAAAGCTGAAGAGCTGAGAAGCACTGCTGGAAGGCAGCCTGGCTCTCCTTAAGCACCCTAAGTCACGCCCACGTGGAAGCTCCACAGGACCCCTGAGCAGATCAGTCACTCATCCTGGGTCTCTCTGCTAGCAGACAGCCATCAGCACACAGCAATAGCAAATACACAACTGCCGGGACTGTCTTCTTTCGCCGTCAAACACGGCCCACATCTCCAGTTTCTCAAGCACTGTTTACTTGCACAGTTGCTTCACAACTGAGCCCCTGAAACTATCACTAAGGACAAGATACGAAATTTATATATATATATATATATATATATATATATATATATATATATATATATTTATAATAAATTTCGTATCTTGTCCATATATATATATATATTTAGCTTTAAAATGGGACTCAAGACACTGCAAGCCCCAGTTACCAGAAGTGGACAGTAAAGCAGAGGACAGAAAAGCAATGAGGACAGAGCCCTGGCCATGAAGACCACAGCGTCAAGGCCATTCCACTCCTTTCTAAATTAGCTTGTGCTGGCCTCACCCCTGTGACGAGCGCTCTCAGAACTGGCCAGACAATGCTGTCTTTAGGGCAATGCTTTGATTCAGGGGTTCACACAGACCCCAGAAAAGATAATCACAATATTCTTAGATGCTTGCTTGAGCCATATCTTCATTGCATCTTTCACCGGGAATTGAGGACAATAGATCCTCCTCCCACCCCCACCCCACTCCCCATATCATCTATTCCTGTCACTGTTAATACTGATCATAAAATCACCAGGGAGAAAAGTGAACCAAGAAAACAGCGAGAGCCTTAAAGTACTGTTGTCATTGCTGAAACCTCCAGGCTAATTACGCCCCAGTTACAACCAATATTTTGCTTTTTAGGTTGCTTGTGGGAGCCAGTTTGCCTGGATCTTTGACTTCTACACTTAGCATAATATTGACTGGTATGTCTCCTTATAAAGTTCAGATAATGAGAACTGACATTGGACAGATGGAAAGCGAGAGGGAGATGTACCAAGTCTCAGAGACATTAATTCATGCTGTTATTTCTGGCAAATTACTTAACTTTCCTGAGCCTTAGTTTACGTATATATCAGATAGGAGAAACCCCAGAACTCCAGCTGTAGATAAAGGCTTCCTAGAGAGCAAGGCGAAGAAGAGAAAAGGCGCCATTTCTATTACAGTGGACAGCCAGAAGGGCGGAGCCACACCCTGCAGTAGGAGGTTCAGGACAAAAAAGCACTAATCACCTTTCTTCCTGGCTTGTGAGATGAGATCAGCTGCGCTCTTGCTCATGACCTTTGTGACATAGAGGGGGCAGTTGGTCTGGCTGGCGATGGTGATGGCACGGAACACAGCCTCAGCTTCCAGCTACAAAAATAAAATAAAATAAGTGCCCAGGAGTCAGTAAAAGCATGATCCTCTCCCTCTTTAAAAGGTGGTGAGACAGTGCTATGCAGAGGTTAAGAGCCATCCAGGAGGATCTGAAATTTCATGGCCTGAATCTCGGATGCAGGCTCCCCCCCCCCCACTTGTGTTACTTTCCTGGATGACTCAGTGCCTCCTCAGTCCCTCAACAGCAAAACACAGAGCCTAGCACAGGGCTGTGTTGAGAGCACTGCCTCTCTCCCCTCCCCAAATCAAAGCTTCTACTCCCGGATCTCAGAGCAAAGTCTCTGGGAAAACACAGTCACATCAACAGGTCTAGAATCTCCAGGGAAGACAATCAGGCACCCAAGGCCCTCAAGTCCTTTCCTGCAGCACAGGGGAGAGCAAACACAGTGCTATGAAGGATTTATTATGAGAATGAGCCAAACTCCAGAGCACAAACAGTGTTCTTATTGTTGATCCCTTCCAACCTACTTCCACAGAGTTTATGCTTTCAAATACGCCAACTAATCGAGCTGTAGTTAATACACAAGAAGCAATGGTTTCCCCCATATTTGATTAACCAAGTGGAATCTGAGAGCTCAGGTTCCCTTGGGTGGACTGAGAGTGAATCCTGGTTCTGCTATGTACAAGTCAGGTAACCTCAATTATATCACTCAACCACCCAGGGCTGCTGCTTTCTGTCTAAGTGGGAGGAACAGCAAGTCCTGGCATCTACGGCTGTTGCAAGGATTAAATGATTAATCCTTTTGAAAAATTAGTGCCCAGAACAGTGACTGTTGGTGTAACTGTGGATCACAGTTTATGACCAATGTGAAGGCTGCTATTGCCCAAACCCTGAGCAAATCCTGTTCGGCCTGGAGTGGAAACAGTGGTGATTTCTCATTGAATCAACAGCCATATGCATATGACTTTCTGGGTTAGCTTCCACAGACCAACACTTAAAAACATACTCTCCAAATAGCTTACAGATGTCTAGTGGTCGCATAATGCAAGCCAGTCACTCCATGGTGACTGTGGCACAGTGGGCTTGAGGAGCAGGGCTGGCTGAGCTGGCATCCTCCAGAAGGCTCCTAGGTGCAGGTGAAGCCCTCTGAAGTCCCCAGACGCTGCACCCTGGAGATTATGCTCCGTGACTCTGGTTATCATTTCTGAACAGCATCACTTGAGACTACATCTGGGTGAGCTTTGAACTAAAGAGCAGCTGGCTCTGCCTGTGCTCACTCCCCCTTCATACCTTTGCTGACCACTTCAGCAGCCCCATGACCTCAGTCCTGGCCCCTTTGATCTCCCCAGCATTGCAGGGTCTGCTGCACTTCCACGACGTGACTATCTTTAGAAAGTTGCATCACTTTTCTGCTTTACTCGTAGAGATTTACAGCTAAGTGGCCTTCTTACTAAAAAGGCGATGGGACTGGGAAAGGTTGAGGTGGTGGGGGTGGGGTGAGGTTGAAAAAACAAACCAAGGAACAAAAATAGACTATGCTGTGAAATCCCCTGGCTGCGGCTAAAGAAATCTGTCTTGCCAGCACATCCCTCCGGTGACCAGCATTTATAGTTTCACAAACAGTGTCGACCACTATGGCCAGCTGATACCATAGAAATGATTTTCCAGTTCATTAAACACGGTCAGCTCCATGGTTCGTTTTCTCTAAGCTTCGGCTTCTTTACCCACACAGCGCCATGACCCTGAGTGGCAGCAAGAATAACTAAGACAATGCATGCAGTTAGCACTGCCAGAAATCAGTGCCCCTAGGAAAAGGCCTGGAATTATCAGGACACATATTTTTTTCTTCAGGAATGTTGTGTGTGACTGGAATGTCAATTGTTAATCTTAAGTATAATTAATTCATCATTTATCATTACAGATTGTATCAACTGGAAACCCCTAGAAAGTTGGCCAGGTTCTGTCTCCATCTGGATGTCCTGATCCAAGTGTATTCAGCTTGTGAAAATGTATAGCCTCCTTTTAAGAGGAAAATTTCTCTGCATTTGTATTACAATTAAATTTTTTAGAGGCTCTAAAAGAGATGAGGAAAGAACAAAATCTTTAGGTTCTGGTTCTTCTGTGCAGTTTGGCATAACTGGATTAGCTTCACTGACATGGGGATCACTGATTGGTCACCACCTGGCTTTCAGATCGGTGGGCCCTTATTAATTTCAGGCTCGGAGCCCCACACCAACAGAAGAAACTGCTGACGTAAGAGATAGGAATTAGGCACTAGTCACATTTTACTGGCTCTGCAGTCACATACCCTCATTTATTTCATGAGTAGAAAATTTCCATCCCTGACCACAATCAGCAATAGGCGTAACACCTATGAAAAGTCTCTTCAACCTCCTATGCACATTGTCTGTGTTTTGCAAGACTCAGAGCAAGCAACTCTCTCAACTTATGAGAGAGTGCATAAGACTGTCCCCAGTTTCACAATGATTAACAAAGACTTAAACATTCAGCACTCCTATTGAAGGCCCAGGGAGTGTCCTGCAACTGAAGGGAGGAGGTGATCATCTCTTTTACATTCCTGTCTAGACAGAAGAGGTCTTTGAGAGAAGTCCTCCAGCCACGTTAGCTGGTGCTCATAGATTCAATCACCGTTCAGCAAGGCTCATGCCTCCACTATGTGTAGATGTGGCTCAGTATATCAGAGTCAAACAGAAACACCCAACATGTAAAGTGAATGGCAGGCTAGGACTGTGACAGTCAATTTCACTAGAAAATACCAGTAAAAAAGAACCCCCATCGCCGTGTTGGCTTTTCCTTGATGCTCTAATCCATGAAACCCACCTCTTCTGGTCTGCTCAGAACATGACCTTCTGGGCCAGTTATCCCCATTTCCAACATCCGGGCCTGCTCCTAAAATAAGAAAAAACAAAAAGAAGAAAATTCTTAGATGATTGCAGCCAAGATTTGGGAAAATGACATCTGTATGCTCTGGGCTAAGATACACCCAACGGGGAAAGAATAAAATTTATATGTTGTATAAGTATATAATTCCACATTTGGAATTGTAAAGTTGAATCTTCAAAAAGTTAACTGGCTCAATTCTATTAAAAGGAAGATAGTTAAGAGTGTCCATGTTTCTATTTAACAAGTGGTGCTGACATAACTGCATATCAACATGTAGAGCTCAATAAAAATTGATAAATAAAAGTGTTCGTGCTTCGTATACATTACCAATAAAATGTCACTTATTCTTTTAGACCCAGCTCCCCAGAACGCCGCTCTTGCCTGATTTTAATCTTGAATTTAGCTGTTTCTATTCCATAAAAGGTGTTGACATTTGCTCCATGCTATGCTCTGGGTTAGGCAATGTAGCTCACAGTTTAGGGTCAGATTCCCCAGCATGTAGTCACCTGTCCTCTCTATCAGGGTCATTTGGGCTGCTTTAGTCCGGGTGCAGATTGTCAATCCTATTCTGACCTAAGAAGAAGCTACACTGTCAAATTCTGACACCTCACATTTTAATAACCACCTCTGGGTTTGTTATTTTAAATCCATGGGTTAGATGTATGGATACAGAATTCAACCGGACAGAATCATGACTCTTGACAGTCTTACCTGAGTTACTGTTTCGTAAAATTCTATGTACATTGTAGCAGGACAGAAGGGCCATGTTTCTTGTGGCGGACTCTTAATTACGCTCACACCTATGAACTTTTACAGAGAAGCAAGCGGCTGGTGAACACAATTAAGGGTAACAGAAGCCCTGGGCTGCCATTATCTGCAGCTGCACCCTGACAGTTCCTTAGAACCTCTGCTCTAGTGACCCCAGCCTAATGGCATGGGAGAATGTGGTAATTCAAGAGGGACGTCAACTGGACCAAGCCTGTTTCCCCTGCTATCTGTGAGGCAGTTAGCACAAAAGGATTCCTAGCGGCTGGGAAAGGAGCTCTGTTTTATTGTTAGTAATGCAGATTTAAGAGGAGGGATAAGGAAATGCTTGCTTGTGTTGGTTAAGCCTCTTGGTTTGCCTTCCCCAGTCAATTTGATTGGATCTGTGATCACCTAGGAAACGGGATTAGTAAGGCATACCTCTGGGTGTGTCTCAGGATTAACTGAGGGTGGGTTGAATTGTTCCATGGGTGGGTTTGGAACCCAGACAAACTAAAAAAGGAACAGGAAGCTGGGTTTCGTGGCACGTGCCTTTAATCCCAGTGCTTGAGAGACAGGTGGGTGAATCTCGGAGTTCGAGGCCAGCCAGGTCTACAAAGTGAGTTCCCAGACAATCAAGGGTACACAAAGAAACCCTGTCTCAAAAAAATAAATAAATAAAGGGGGAGGGGCGGGGAAAAGCCAGCACTATATCACACACCTAGAAAATTCTCTAAAACCCTCGTAGGCCGATTTTTCTATCGAACCACAGCCATTTTGTCTTCTGACCCTACTCATCGATTGAATTCTAGACATATTTTCTTTCAAACTCCAGTAAGAGTCCTCCCTGATGAGGCACAGAAAGACCAAAGTTTACAACTAAGTATCTTCTACATTAGATGACCTCTATCCTGGTTACATTGGTTAACACAGGATGCAGCCACCTTATCAAGGTTACACTCTGGAAACACACTGTTTCAAAGTGTACATCACAGCCATGACTTCACGCTTCTGGTCACAGCACAGCGGTGGCTTGCTCCACAGAGGAAATAGGCTTTGTTTTGTTTTGAATTTGACAGACACAAGTTTCTTTTTAAAGGATTTTTATTTGTTTATTTTAATGAAAATATGAATACATTATTTCTTCCCTTTACTTTTGTCCTTCCAACCCCTCACATATACTGACCCCTCAGTCCCTTCCAAAGTCACGGCCCCTTGGCCTCTTTTTGTTTAACTACATTTATTACATATACATAAGTACAAAAGTATTATATGTACATAATTTTAAGGCTAACTATTTGGCACTGGACAACCAGTTAGGGACTCCATCCTGGGAGAGACAAACTCTCCTTTTCTCCGCAGTCACTGGTTGCCTGTAGTCTTTGCTTAGGGTTGAGAACCCATGCAAGTTTGCCCTTCTGAGTTACCATATCTATCAGGGTTCATGTTCAGGTCCTGTTTTTTTTCCGTCGCAATGTGTGACATCATGGGAGAAGTTTCCTGTCATTCTGGGAGACACAGTCTCACAGCAGACTTCCTACTCTGCTGGTTCTGACAAGCTTTCTGATTCCTCATGTTCTTTGAGTCTTGGGTGCAGGAGCTGTGTTGTAGGTAGACCCACCGAGGAGGCATCAGAACTCTGTATTTGCCCAGTGTGTAGTTTTCTGTGATTGTCTAAGACAAGAGCAGATTCTTCAGTGAGAAGGAGCTACATGTCCCTGTCCGCACAAGGACATTTCTCAACTGCAAATTTAAGAAAGCTCAGTCTAGCTTGGAATTGGAAAGATCTGAAAATTGTCCTTGTTTGTACGCAAAGGAGATTTTACTTGGCTCTTGCTTTTGCAGAAGTATAGCACGAAACTCTGAGGATAGCAGCTGTCTTCATTTAGATGGTGCGATACAATCTTCAGCTAAAGCTGAATCTAATACACACCAGAAACTCGTCCAAATGGAAAAAATGCCCCAATTCTTTCTCCTGATGGAGAACAGATCTTCACAAGGTCGGGAAAGGGCAGGATGAAGAGGACCCATGGAGCATCTGTGCTGAGGAGCCACAAGGGGAAAGGAGCCAAACAGTGGTGCTTTTTGACTTTGAGCCTTATACCAATGGTCCTGAAATAGAAGCAGGAGTTTGGATGTCCTCACAGTAGAAGCAGAGCTGGGACCTCTGGCTGCTGAGCTGAACACATGGAGAAATGGGAGGACTAACAGTTCTAACATCCATGGGTCCATCCCCTGAGATCAAGGCTACTGGGCCCTCTGTGAAAAAAAAATTTCATTAAGTCTGGATATGGAGGAGACCTGGGAAGAAAGAACATCTTGGTCATAAGTCAGAGGAAATTGCACACCTCCTCCACTCTTAAGATGTTGCTGAGACTCTGAAATCCCAACAGCTGTACTATGGGACACGAAGAGCAGGGTCCCCAGACACACAATCTCTGAGCTCAGATGCTGTGTGATCTGCAGTCTTGGATCAGATTTCTGGCTTCAGAAAAATGCCGCCTTATGATATTGAATGCTGTGTAGCTTTGGCTCGTTTTCAGCAAAGAACCTGCCTTGCTCAAGGAAGGGCCCAATCTGAAACCATCCTTTCTAATATAGCTTGGTTGCCAAGAATCTTCTTGTTTCTCCTTGTTTTCATCCCTTGCTCTCTCTCTACTATTTTTTTTCTTTTGTCTTCTAGTAGTCTTGTGTTTATTTCAGTGGTTGGTTTGGCTTTCTGATATATTCTAAATCAGGGTCTCCATATCAGCTGTTGCTGACCTTGAACTAATTATCTTTCTTTACTGCTGAAGGGAATAGTTCAGCAGTAATAACACCTGGAGTTGGATGGCAGTCCAGGTCTCCTCTAAAAGCTTTAGTGAGAGATCTTTTGGGTGCCATCAGGTGCACCCTTGACTGTTTGTAAACTTTGATTTTTCCTATACTTAGCTCTTTGCTTCTTAAACCAATAGTGCACTTCAGATACTTTCATATAGAGGCGCCTTGCAAGGTCCTTCTTTGTGATCTCACCAGGGTACTGATCATCTTCGAAAACTCTCTCCAGTTCTCTCAGCTGCCAGGGTGTGACACCCCTGCGAATCCGTGGTCGAGTGTTTCTCCGGGGATGTGGGACTTCGGCAGACCGTGGGATTTCAGCGCACTGTGGGACTTCAGCAGACCGTGGGATTTCAGCGCACTGTGGGACTTCAGCAGACCGTGGGATTTCAGCGCACTGTGGGACTTCAGCAGACCGTGGGATTTCAGCGCACTGTGGGACTTCAGCAGACCGTGGGATTTCAGCGCACTGTGGGACTTCAGCAGACCGTGGGATTTCAGCGCACTGTGGGACTTCAGCAGACC